>VZUI01086666.1:0-10520 GCA_013401135.1 Cettia cetti
AAAAAAAACTACATTTCCCAAACTGCTTTCAACAGATGAAATAGAATACACATTTTTTGGTTCCATAACCCAAGACAATTGTAAACCCAGTACCAACCCCTGTGGAGCACCACTAGCTGCAGGCTTCCAGCTACACCCTGTGCTGATGATTTCAACCCTCTGGGACCTGCCATTTAGTCAGCTCTCAATCCACTTCACTGTCCACTTAGCTGACTCCCACTTCCTGAGCTTAATTATGAGGATGTTATGGAACACAGTGTCAAAAGCCTTGCTGAATTCAAGGTCTGCTCCTCTTTTTTAATCTACCCAGTCATTTCATCATAGAAGGCTAACAGCCATGATTTTCCCTTGATTAATCCGTGTTGGCAACCCCTGGTAATCTCTTCCTGCATGCACTTAGAGATAATATCCAAGTCAAACCATTCCATCACCTTTTCAGGGTCTGAGGTGAGGCTGATTGTCCTAGATCCTCCTTATTCCCCTTTCTGAAAGCTGAAGTGATTTTGGCTTTCCTCCAGTCCTCAGGCAACTCTCCTGTTCTCCATGACCTTTTGAAGATGGAGAGTGTCTTAGTAATAATATATACCAGGTACCTCAGCACTCATTGTGGGTGTCAATTTTGCCTAAATTATCTCTAACCCATGTTCTTTTAATACAGAAAAAATCCTGTATTTTATAGGATATGTGTGACATTGGAGGTATGTGCGCCAACACGCACTGTGAAGTACAAGGTCATCAAAAGTAATGTATTCCCAGATATTTGAAAGGGTGTATGAATTGATGTAGGAGAACAGCATTAAGATATTAATGCTGAATAACATTTAGAAATGAGATGTTACAACCCCTTGAGAGTGGCCTTAATTATTTAATTAGAACGTATAGCAATTGGATCTTCTAGAATGACTTTTCAGGTGCCAAGGAAACAAGGAAGTTATATTAGAAAGTCTCTTCTGTCCTGAAGTAACCAACTAGTTAAGATATTAAAACCATCTGTGAGATGAAATCTTAATCAACAAACTGTAAGTAATTTATAATGAAAATGAAAACATCAAATTTCAAGCTATTCTTGTAGAATATCAAGTGGTATAGGAACCTAATCCTTCACATAGAACAGTGTCATTTTAAAATTCGTTTTCAACTTAGTTTTCTGTCACCTGTTGACACTTACAGCATTCAGTTGCCTGAATGAAGATACTCCTTCCATATACAAATTAACTTTTTATAAAGAGAATAGCCAAGCTGATTCAAGATGATAAAAAATATCAAAAGACAGTACTCTTTCTGAGTTCAGGGTTCGAGTCACCCAAACTGTCAAGGCTAGAGCCAAAGATAAAGAAAACTACAAGAAAACTTACACTGCAATAAATTCAGGAAAAATAAGCAGATTGCAGACTATCACCAACTATAAAACTATATTTTTCTTAATGCATTAAAAAAACACCAAACTTAAACTGAAAGAAGTTAAAACAGATGAGAGCAGCAGAAATTAAATTTATGTGTGGAAAATTGAGAGATGAATACTGGAGTAGTTTGAATCCACTAACATTTTATTTCTTTTGACTTGCATTGGAAATGAAAAGTCTTCCAAAATAGTGAAATGACCTTTCTCTGTGCAGCCTAGCATGGAAAGGCATCAAATTCCGTAATTAACTTTTAACAAGATTCAAGTTTCATATGATCAGTATTACTGCAAATTAGATAAAAATATTAGCTTGCTTCTCAAGGAATCATGAAGAGGTATGTATCATGTGTCCTACAGGTTATCAACTCCTGAAATTTTATTCTTCCTCACCAAGCCAAATGCAGTGAGGTTTGTCAGGTCTTCTGCTTTGAGCTGGATGTTGCCTGTGATGCTAGCAGGTCTGGCAACAGAGGGTGGAATTTGAAAGGCTATGGATCCTCTTGAAAGGCTGAGTGAATTGGGATTGTTCAGCCTGGAAAAGAGAAAAATTCAGAAGTGCCCTAAATGTGATCTTCCAATACCTGAAGGGAACCTACAAGAAAAATGGAAAGAAATTTTTACAAGGGCATGTACAAATCATGTCCTTACAGGACAAGCAACAATGGTTTAGATTAGATATTAGGAAGAATTTTTTTACTCTGGACAGGTTGTCCGGAGAAGTCATGCCCGTCCCATTCCTGGATTTGTTCAAGGCCAGGTTGGATGAGGCTCTGAGCAACCAGGTCTAGGCAAAAGTGTCGCAGCCCCTGGCAAGGTGTTTGGAACTAGGTGATCTTTAAGATCTCTTCCAAGCCATTCTATGATTCCATGATTTTTGCTATTTAATAGGATGCAAAAAATTTATTTTGGATATAATTGAGGTACTCAATTATATCCAAAAGACTGACAAGTTAACTATTTTGCTAGTAATGTTGGGCAAAATCTGAGACCTTGATGACACAAAAAATTTAGCCCCAAAATCCAACTTGTTGTATTTCCTTGAGAACCCTTTTTTGTTTTTGTGAAGAGCCTAAAAAGGCTGTTTTTGCAAGCCTTTCCTTGAGATATAAGCATCTAAATGCATCTATAAGCAAATTTACACCCTTGGAATATCTTCAACTGCAATCCTATGTTCACACAGACTTTTGAATGTCCAAAAACATTTCCCTTGATCCCCTCAGCATAACAATACAGAGGCGATCATCTACGATTAATGGACTGGCTGCAAGATGAAGACATAAACAGGTATCTCATAGACTGTAACTGCATATTGCCTGTGCCAGTGCAAACACAAATTTATACTTTCAAACACAAGTCCTCACAGGAAAGGTTAGGACTTACAGCTCAAAGATCCATCCTTGTTTCTCATTTGCATATATAACTACCTTAATCTGTTATCCATCCTTGGGTATAATCATGTTTATTGTGCTTATCATGTTCCTGGATTTGTCTCTGAAGAAATAATGAGATCAAGAAGCCCTTCTTCAAAGACAAAATCATGTCTTGTTTCAACATAAAATGCACACTATATCTGTGGTGTATTCAATCAATACAAATCATCTAAAAGCAGGAAGCAGGAACAAATTAGAATTTTGTTCTGATAAATGATCATAAAACATCATTTGGGCTGTAGCCAGTCTGACATAAGGCTCCTCCTTACATTTGTGGGGTTTTTGGCATAAAGGGTTTCTGTTATTCTTCCTAATCAGGGATGACCTTCAAAGGGACAGCTGCTGATATATCCTGTCATGATACCTTTGCATCAACTACACACAGCAAAGCTAATTTAAGATTCAAATGGCGTTTGTAAAAGCCTCTAATTTGGTCCTTATCAGCTCCTTCATATATGTTTGACTTTATTTGCTTCACCACTCTCCCACATTTAGAAACTGTTCTTGTCTGAATAAATAAGTCTGCTAAGGGCATCTATTAAGTACTGGTATCCCCAGGGTCTGAAGCAGTTTTTTTTCCTCTTCCATTTTTGCCTAGTGAATCTGAGCTATAAAGCATGTAGCTGAGAGGAGAAGGGTTGCCTTAGTAACGAGGCAGACCCAATCAGCTGCACAGGCTCCCTTGAGACAATCTAATTTGTGCAGCAGAAAGGGGCTAGGACAGGTGGCTAAATTAATGTGCCAGACAGCTTAAAATATTACACACACACACGCACACGACTGCATACACAAAATCACTCTGTGTACTTATACATGAATGCAATTATCTTCCACACTTTGCAAAATAAACAGCATCTGGGTAGCTCAGCCCTGCGAAACCCCCGAAGTAGTGGAGATGCCGCAGCAGAGGAGGAGGCGGAGGAGGCGAGGCGGGGTGGGAGGGAGCCGCGCTCCTTCCCCGCAGTCCTGCCGGATCTGCAGCCGCTCCGGGGAGGGGGAAATGACTCCTCCCAGCAAGCACAGGCTGGAACAGGGGTGTGAATATGTGCCCTCCCCTTTTTACTGGCGCTTATGACCTCCCTCTTGGTGATAGCGTGATCTGTTGTGTTGCTCTCCTGATTCCACAGGGTGCTGGAGCTCTCTCCTCCTGACACTTTCTGTACCGTTTCACAAGGCTTTCTCTCTCCATGCCCTCGACTCTTAATTTAAAGTGAACTTCCACCCTTTTCCTACAGTTTTTAAGTACAACAGATTTGAAAATATTTCATATTCTTGTCAGTTCCTGCTGTGTGAGGATTCAGCCACGGCACAAGAATTTGGATCTGTTTCGATCCAAACTGATCACACACCAGCTTCTAGCTCCTACAAACACAGTCCAAAATAATTTCCTTTTGCAGCATCTCCAGATTGAATTTAGCCACACACACAGAAAACCAGGAATTCTGAACCCACTCTTTGACATCTGCAAGTACACATGAAAGTGGCATATGCACAGGAGTGTCCAGCAACAGGCTGGGCTTCAGAAACACTGTAATATCACAGTGAAGGATGACTCCTACCTAATTTCTTTATAATCAGAATAATGCATTCCCATATACCTAATTATGAGACATCTGACAAAAATTACTAGTAGAAATACAGTTATTATATTGTTTCTCTACTACAGTGCCTCATCCAGAAATGCTGTGGGAACTGCCCCCTCACACCAGGCACACTTATATCCCTACATGACATTGTAAGCTCAACTCAGTCAGGAGTTCTCTCCTCCTTTTTGCCTGCATCTTGAGCAGATGAAATTTTTTGCTGGCACATAACAGAGGATTTAAATTTCAGGCTATATGGCTTCTTTACACAGTAAGGCACTTCTCATCCACCTACATCAGACTAAAAGTGAAGAGCTCTGAATACTGAGATCAATCCGGCTATAAGGAAAACTGAGGCATAAGATAAAATGATATGTTCAAGCCCCATAGGGAAAAAAATCATCAGAGTGAAAATACTGACATACAAACCATAATAGATAAAGCCATAAAAGGCTTGAAAGAATAATGGGATTTGTTTTTCTGAGTTTGGTGTCTAGAAGGTATTACAAGATCATTGATATACTTTTCCCCACACACACCATTATTTGCAACCACTATAAGGATAGCTGCACTGACAGGCTATCTCAGTGAGGTGTGGAGAGTTACATAAGATTTGGCAAGAAATCAGAAACCAGACTGTGTGACAGTCATGCAACAAAATGGAAATCCCAAGTGAAACCAGGACCAATCTTTGCTTGTTTCCAGTGTCTACCAAAGTAATGATATTGGACAGATCTGGGTCTAAAGGATACATCTAGTAACATATAGAAAACTCATTATGGAGCAAGGGTCTTCTGAGGCTCGCATAAATGCCCTTATTGCTGCCTTTTACATGTTGCTGATACACACAATGTACTTTTCATCCTTTTTCACTATTAACAAAAAAGAGCCATGGAGACCTTTCCTGGAAGGATCCTTAGTTAACTTGCTTGGAAAAACATACCATAGGTTGATAGGAAGTGGAGGTTCTTCCAAAATACAGATTGTAGGAGTTATTTGTCTACAGCTTCTGGAAAATGTGTTAATGAGGTACTCAATTATATCCAAAAGACTGACAAGTTAACTATTTTGCTAGTAATGTTGGGCAAAATCTGAGACCTTGATGACACAAAAAGTGTCTTCCAAGGGTGCTGAGGTGCATATCTGGTTAGACAAAGCCTTTTTGAAATGTATCAGGTGCACATCGCAATGTAACACCAGGCATGTAAGAAAGAAACCAATACAAGTCAAAGACAAGAAAAAAAAAATCTGGCAGCTAATGAAAATTATGGTATGTTTGTAAATGCAGTTGCAAAAAAAAAAAAATCAATTATTTAAAATTTGTATATTTAAAATTTACATATCCACACCCCCTCAAAACCTGTGACTACACTACCAGCTTTTACCGCCAAACTGCATGTGATCTGCCTACACCTAAAGACATTAAAACAAAGCAAGAAGGTCTTTCCTAATATTTTAAATGCCTTGGCCTGATGTAGAATATTTTGACCACAGAACTGTTGCACAACCTGAGGGTTTATTTAGTAGTGTCCCATCCCTCATTAACTTTTAGAACACCAACAACGTGAAAGGCATTATGAGAAGGTTCTGCTGTATCTCCAGATGAATATCTATCCATTAACAAAAGAAGGTGCATCACACCACATTCATACAAAGAGCAGAAATGTAACTGTTTAAATTACAAAGATTTCTCTGTCAAGGATGAACACCCAGGTAAACAGATCCTCAGGAGATATTTGTGTCACCTAACCTAGACCTTTACCTTTGAGCTTAGCACTAACTCTCGTTCTATTGTAGCCAGTGACAGAAAGGAACTTATTAGGCATAACTCATTTAATTACAGGTAGATTGCTGAAGTTCAGGTGAAAGATTAACAGGTTCAAAAATACTCTTTTTTTTCTGCATTGACTGAAAAAAAAATACAGGTAACTTCTTAAGAGGGATACAGCTACTGTGTAAATATTTAATATTTGTTGAGACCAAATTCCATCTCTCATGTCCCTGATCTCTCAGGGAAGAGGATCTTAGGATCTACCCTGACCGAACAGTTTCTTGCTGGCACTGGATTAACCTAAGTTTCAGAGATGCTTCCCTCCCCCATCCTACATCTGGCATCTGAGAATTTGACCAAGCATAATTTAAATGCACGCTGTGCAAGAGGGGAGGGAAGTAGAAAACATTTTCGAGTAAAACCAAAACACATCAGTTTTGCCATGAGTGTCTTTGCATTCATCATTTTCTGTAAAGCTGTTCAGAGATCAGACGCCGAACAGAGTCAAGACAAGATCAGTTGACTGAATTTATGCAATGATAAGGAAAAATAAGAACTACTTAACTGGAAAACAGAAGTCTGGAGTATTACATGAGAACTACCTTTCTACCATTGTGAAGAAAATTTTCACCATAAAGAAATACATAATGGTCATTTCTGTCTCTTCTCACAGCACTGATGCAGAGCCCCCAGCTGAGAAGGCAGCTGTGAAGAACAAGTAACTGGTGAGCACAGCAGGAGTCCTCTACTCTAATGCTGCTCAAAGTAATTAATGTTTTCTTTCTGTTGTCCTTATCACTGCCAGTTATGTGTGTTTTCTTTGGTAGATGTACAAAGACTGGGTTCTTTTGGCCTTGCAAAAGTGAAAGCCAAAGTCTCCTGTTTGTTTGTATGTTTGCAGATAATATTCACAGTGAGACAGTAGCTAGATTTTAGCCACCCAATCTTCTGAAGAGGCTTTATGAGGTCTTGTGCTAGCAAGGATGGACAACAGAACCAAACCCTAGAGTTTATGGCATTCCTGCTGGTAGTAGTCACTATATTAAGGTTGGAAAATATTTTCCATGTTACATCCGTGTGTCCAAATGATTTGGAAATGTTTATGGGAACATGACTATCAAGAAGATGCAGTTTTAGTACACAAGCTAGGCTCTGATTTAGGTAAAATAAGTTGTGTACTTAAAATTCTAGCATAAAGATTCTTTAGGAATATATGCTTAGTTAGCAGATAAGTACAAAATGGAACTGTTTTGTTTAAACCAGGTTCTTACTTAATCCTCTGATGAAATCTGTTCCTGTGGGAAGCACTCAAATGGCATTAGAAATCAGAATGATATGACCAAACAAAATTTGCACTGCTGATGGTTTCAAGAGCACTACTGCTGATGTGTAAATAATTCTCCCTGAGATTATGTGATTTATTAAGCTTGGAAATTAAACGTAAGTGGACAGAGGCAATTAAACCGTCTTCTTAAAATAATAACAGACTGAAACTAGTATATTTTCCTTTATCCAAGTAAACTGATCAAAATCTGCAAAAGAGTAAAGTCCCAATAATTCTATCCCATACTGAGGTAAGTGGGAAGAAAAATGAGATGACAAATGGGTACAAAACCCAGAATAAGGAATGGGGAGGATCATAAGTACAAGCTATCATTGCTGTTTTAAGTTCCACTTTATTAGTGCTGAAGTTAATTCAAGAGAAAAACCACCCTAACTTGTGTTTAGATATCCACCATAAGCCAATCCAGTACATTGCAGCTCCTCCCCTGACACATACAAATAAAATCACTCTTGAGTCAAGTCAGAATTTTGCTGCAGCTAACCTCTTTTTATTTCTTTTTTTCCTTGAAGAGATGATTTTTTTGTCAGTTTAGTTAGTGAGTTTTGCCTCAGTATCTGAAATTCAGCTATGTCAGACCTCACTGTGCACCCCCATACTGAGCACTTAGATACCCTACTCACTCAATACTGTCAATACTAACTGCAGTGGCAGCCCAGTAATCTTAATGAAAAACTACATAATTGTTGTGGGAGCAGACCCCAGTAGAGAGAGAAATTCCAGCCACAGGACAGGAGATGTAATCCAGAGTTTCCTCCTTTCCATCTCAAAAGCTGAAGTTAGATCCCCTTGAATCTCCTCAGTTCATAATGATACAGTAAGAGATAGGAATAAAAAACAATTCAGCTTCTGCACTCTGAAAATATTGACGATTCTTTCTGGCAAATGAGCACTGAGTCAGATTGTACCTCTCTTCCTGCTTAAGGTTTCTCTTCAACAAGGTAAGAAAATTCCACCGGTTTGGGGCATCCAAAGTGATGCCCCAACTACAACAATCATTCCATTTTTTAAAGAAATTATTTCATCCACACCTTAGCCAAACACAGATTCTACTCTGATGTTTACTAAATAGAAACAAAGTGTAGACAGTAGCTATTTTTGCTTGCTGTGTAGGACAGATTGACTTTATTCCTTTTGAAAGGTGCTAGAAGCTTTTGTGCAAGAGGATATTATAACGCAATTTGCCATCAAACGCTCACTGCAGTCCTGCTCAAATACAAAACACCACACTCAAATATCAGAATATAGACACCACTCAAGGACGGAAAAAATCAGTGGAGCAGGCAATGTACAAAACAGAAGCTGCTGAGAACTGAAAATCTTTGTTCACGAAATGTATACAACTGGCAGAAAGAGGAAGAACCAGTAAAGGGAAAGAGAGAAAGGCTTCTGGCCCACGTGTAATGATGGAGTCAAGTATGTATTCATTAGCAATCAGCAACTCTAGCAGTAGCATGACAGGTGATGTAAGTCAATGTGTTACGAACAAAAAGCACAAAATCTTAAGGACACTGTATAGTAAATGGTTTTGTTTCCATATCATTGTGATTTAACAGGCTTAACATCTTTTGTGTCCTGAAAATGTCTCTTAAAATAATTAAATCCAGCACTGGATGAGATAATTACTCCAGTCACTGGCTGCAAGATTTGATTGATGTTGTGAGCCTGACAAACGACAAATGTGTCACAAGTCATAATTTTGAAAGTTGGTGGGTATATTTTTTTGTATCCTTAATGTTCTTAATAAAGGCATGGTCACCACTCAACACCACAGAGTTCTGTTTAAATTTATGTGGTTTTCACTCTCACTACAGCTTTGGAGGGCAACCAGATTTGAAAAATGTACCCTTATTTAGGCCCATTGAGAATCACCAGGTCTCACAGCCCCAAAATCATCTAACTTTATGCAAGCAAAGTGCGAGTAGCAAGGAGTCCTGGAGTTCAAATTTTAGCTTTCCAGTCTTCGGTTTGAGCACAAAGAGTAGTGTCATTTAGCTATTGATCCTTCCCAAAAGCTGAGCTGGAAAAATACCATCAAAACAGAGAAGGTGAGAGAGACTGTATCTTCAAGTCTGATGTTAGCTGAAGTGAATTATTCTCCAGAACACAAAAGATTTTGTTATTGTGTCTTATATATAGTATATCTTTATATTTAGTAACACCTGTTAGACTAGGAGAGGCTCCTACACCATGATTACATTGGTGTTTTTCTGTGGGTATTCTTATGTGATCTTCTCAGAAGACTCAATTAAAAGGAAAAAAAAAAGACTGAGTTGGGCTCAATATTTTTCTGTGTACTGTTTTATTGGTATTCCTACTTTGCAGAGACTGGAATATTATAGTTTATGACTTAAACATTTTAGTAAATGCCTATTATAGTAGAACTGTATTACAAAAGCCACAGAGTATACCACCAGACCCTGAAAAGGCCTTTGGAGTGAGACCCTGAACCTTTTCCCAATGAAGATAAGATAAAGTAACAGCTCAGGGATGGAGACATTCACAAACCTCAAACCTAATACCTTTGGCGGGGAGACCACAGCTATCAGATACCAGGGCTACCAGCTGCCAGGCTCACACAGACCCTCGCTCCAAAGGGTGGGGGGAGAGAGGCTTTGGGTGTGTTGGAAAACCTCAAGTCAGAGGGAGTGAACGCCCATCCTTCAATGTGCAGACCAGCTCAACTGAAGGGCCCTTCACCTGGGCAAAGCTTATCCACAGCAAAGAGGGTGACATGGGCCATCGAAGTGCCCCCAAAGGGATCTCTGGACTAGAGCACTGCAGCATGATGCAACAGACCCTCATTCCCTTGGGGGACCCTCATCACCAAGAAGAGCAGATGGAGGGGAGCAACGAGACATCATCGGGACCCTTGGATGTATGATATGCTTCCACCTAACCCCTGTCACTCTTCCCCTGCCCCCCAGCCCCATATACACATTCCTTCCTTCCTTCCTTCCTTCCTTCCTTCCTTCCTTCCTTCCTTCCTTCC
>VZUI01086668.1:0-132715 GCA_013401135.1 Cettia cetti
CGGTGCAGCGCGATCGGCAGCGGGGCTGCGCCGAGCACGGCGCGCGTCTGGCCGCTGCCGCCGTGCGGGCGCCCGCGGTGGGTGCAGGACCCCCGGCGGGGCTGCGGCGGTCACGTTGGCCGTAGGGGCGCTCAGCCCTCGGGCAGAGCCGCGTTCCTCGTCACGATCCGGCTTGGTCCCGGCCCCGCTGGCGCAGGGCTGCCTTTCGGCGTGAGGTTTCTGCAGCGGTTCCGTAAGGAACAGAGGCGAATCTGGGGTGATGGGTACTGGCTTGACCTCCCGCTTTAGGAGCACCCAGCAGCAGAGGATGTTATGCCCAGCTCCGTAGCCCCGTATCCCTGCTCAAAGCAATCTTGCATCATTCAGTGCGTTGTGTTTTTTCCGGCCTTTTCCAGGCCTCCTCCCTTCGTCTCACTCCAGGGCTCACCTCCCGTCCCAGAGCATATCTGATTTCTTGAGAAAGGGGCTGTACTGATTTCCCGTTCCTAATGGCATCTGTGGGTTTCTCTTTCATTTATATACATATATATGTGTATACACACACACGCACATATATATCTCTCCTCGTTTTTTCTGCTGTATATGACTTCCAACAGAGTGGAGACACCAGTCTGCAAGAACCCAAAGCCCATTCATCAGCCCTTTTGTGTGTCTTCATGTTTTTGATCTTGAGGAACAAATTTGGGATCCTCGACCAAAACATAAAGTTGATTTTATTATGCAGCTGCTATCTGGTAGCACTAAGGACAATGTCTGCTCTCGAGTGAAAAAGGCATAGGCAGCCTGTATTGTCCTGAACATAGTCTGGAAGCCATGGCAACTTAATGGAGAACTAATCCACAGATCATAATACAAATCTACGGTTGGCTTGATTTATGGAATGAGAATGACACTCCTGCCTGCCAATAGTTTGAAGAAAAAGGAAAAAACTAAAAATGGAGTTGGTTGGTGTAAGGAAGCCTTTCTTGGCTTCTCTAATATCACCATGTGTAACAATGCCTGGGGACCAGTTGGATTATCTTAGTGTTCCATATCCCCTGTACATGCTACATCTGTTGATCTTCATTAAATTATAAAGCCTTTGGTTTTGAATGACAGTTACCATACACAACTCCAGTCTTCTCTTACACCACATTTTTCCTCATCCAAAAATAGTTTTCAAGGCCAAAATCTATTTTAAGTGGTATGTTTTCTGCTGAGGTGCCAGCTCGTCTCCTCCAGTGACTAGGGAAATTTCTTTTTTTCAAAATGATTACAAATCCCCTCAGAGTGGCAGGCACCCAGAAGACAATAACATGCAGCTTTTTTCTGCTCACCCACCAAGGGTAAACACATGTCACATTCATCTTGACTGGGTTTGATAAAATGGACCAGACTGTCAAACAACACTGAAGGATCGTGTTCAGTCCACTCTTGGCTTGGAAAGAAGCTGAAATTCTCATGACTGGGATGCTTCTCATACAGAAAAAAGCAGCATTTCTGTATTTCTCTTTGCCCCCTAATTTTGCTGAGGGATACTACATGAAGGGTCCAGGTTAAGGTATTGCCTGTGAGGAGCTGCAGGGGGCTTCAACCTTCAGACAAGTTAGGAATAAAGAGGTTGGAGAGACTTGGGAGCAGTCCTCTCACTGTGGTAACTGTCTGTCTGACACTTCCCTTGGGGATATCAAAGAAAGGAGTTGTCTTATGGTGCCCAGCCTACATTTTTCTCTTCTCCTTTTCCTAACCCCATTTCCACCATCTCCTGCCATGCAGGTGCCAAAGCTGCTGCCAGTTCTCCCTTGCATCCTGTGTGCACATGGTCTGTGCCGCAGAGCAGCTCCTGGCAGAGCTGGCAGTGCCACAGGCATGTCCTCTGGTGAGGCGTTTTCAGCTGGCTATGGTATGCAGCCTGCCAGGGGAGGAGCCCAGACCACCACGGAGCACAGAGCACCCTGAGTTATGGTGCAGGTGAGAAGAGCTGAGGAGGGTCCTCCTGCCAAAGTGACCTGCAGCTGCCACTGCCATACTCTGTGCCATTGTGAGCTTTCTGACATTACTGCCGTGTTACTACGTATTACCATTTATCCAGATCTTTCCATTTCCTCTTAAAATAAGATTAATTAATTTATCTTCATGGTATGTTTGTGGGTTAGGTATTATCTCCATTTAACAGATGGGATATGAGGCATTCCTGAAGTCACAAAAAAGCTTTTGAGCTGAGACACAGTCTTAATCCCTTGATTTCCTTTCACACAACCTAGCTGCCTTTTAGGTATTTGTATGTGACATCTGAGACATACTAAACAGACAGCTGACTCATCTGTTAACCCTTCCACTGCTGCACTGCACCCTTCCCAAAGGCTCTTACGTGCTGTGATTTCATGGACAAGTTTGAAGAGTGCTCACCAGTGCTTTGTCTTTGACAGATCAAAGAGAGGAAATCCTAAGATACGTTATCCTTGCAGAGAGCTCCCAGAAGCTGGCATGAAGATCTTTCCTGAACAGATTCATATAATTTTAGAATAAAATTGTGTGGTTTCCTCCCCCCAGAAAGATACCTTCTGAAGAAATTCCTTGGAGAAACACATGCTGGTGCTCCCACTGGGCTGGAGATCAGGTGGCATCAGGATGCTGAGTGTGAAACATCTATGGAAGTACAAAGAAGTACAAAGAAGTACAAAGTCCCAGAAGGAGCTTGAGTGGAGCAGAGGCAGTGACTCATGAAGGTTCTAAAGCACAGGCATGAAGAGAGGCACAAACTCAGTCAAAGGCACAGGCATGGAGAGAGGCACAAACTCAGCCATTAGTCTTTGGCTCAAAGGCATAGAAATCATTCAGAGACACTTCAAAGCAAATGGCTCCTCTCTACCATCCCAACTGAGAGGTTTATTTCTGCTTCCATCATCTACACACCATGTTTCATCCTGCTGACCACCCTCTTGCCCTTTCAGCCTCCAGCAGCTTTGCACCTCTCCTTCATGGAGGATTTTGTCTCTGCTGAGTGTGTCAGGTGGGGTCTAGTGCCTCACCCAACCCTGCTCATTCCTGCTGTTTCTGTCCAGTCAGACAAATCTCTGAAGCCAGGTGCTCTTCCTTCTCACAGCACTACTCCCACAGGCGATGAAGTGCCTGCAAGGTAAAGTTTCGGCCTGGACTTAGGTCCTCAGGTTTCTCAGGAAGCGGCAATGGAGCTTCCCGTAGTAACTAGCATGAGTAAATGTTTCTTCTTCCTTATCTCAGGGCAGCAATTTGCTACAAAACATTTTACCAGCAGAAGCTGCCTTTTCTTGTAACCAATTACCACACAGCTAAAAATACATAACCGAAGTCAGCAAAATCCAAAGACCTTGTCACCTGGCCCAAAACATGTTCCAGGAGGCCACCAGTGCCCAAACAGCAGCAGGATGCCAATATTGATATGTCACTGTGATGCAAAGGTGTTAGCAGCTGTCAGTCATTGGGTCAGCACCCAGAATGCACCCACTCTTTTTCCAGTGCCACCTGTTGCAGTGAAGACACCTGGCTTCAGCAAATGCCTCCAAGCTCCTCAGAACTCCAGGAACACAGCAGTGTCAGTAGCTGGGAATCCACCAGAGAGCTCAAAGCAAAATTTTCCTGACTTATTTTCCTGTTTCCTGCAAACATCGCTGCAGCACATTTATCGTCGCTGTTTGCTTGGTCTGTGGTTCTGTGGGGCATCAGGCTGTACAGCAGATGTGGCATTTCAGGTGTCCTGATGCTGCTAAATCAGGATGGCACCTGCAGCACAGATGCAGTTACCTGCATGGATGCAATTAGCATAAAAATGCCATCTGCCTGCACTGCTTATGCCTGGGGGGATGGGGAATAAAATAGGTCCTTCAGCACTTCTAACATGAAAGGGCATCCCTCTATATCCCAAAAACATGCAATAGCAGAAACGTGTGTGTAGAGCACATCTGGGAGATAAAAGGTCTGTTGTTTTCATCTTGAGATGGCAGGGCTGACTGGATAAATAAGACCAAGATAATAACCAAGATAAACAGTGTGAGCCACAGAGGTACTGTGGGGTATGTCCTTTCAGGGGACACAGACCAGAAGAAAAAAACCTCATTGGCTCTCCCCTACCTGCTGGATGCCAGAGATCCAGTTCTTGGGAAATAGCTGGCACTTATTCCCCTTGGCTGCCTGTCATGAGTGAATCAGAGGTTGCTGAAGGCTGGAGTCCACATCAATGGGCCAGCTGTTGATGCAGTCCTCCTGTGGCCTGGCTGCACATCTCTGGCTGCATCTCTGGAGCACCTCAAAGCTGTGCCACCCTCTCCTCTCTCAGACACGAGTCTGTAGCAGCCTGACATTACTGTTCTGCTTACGCAGGCACACAGGCAAAGAGAGAGAACCAATCATTATTTGCAACTGTGAATTTCCAAATAGGTTGGAGGCTGCATGGCTTGAGAAGGGCAAATGCCCCGCTGGAGGCAACCTTCATTCCTGGTGTAACAGGCAGATGGAGCAAAGGACAAAGCAAAACACTTTCTGTAGTGGCTGGATACATCATGGAATGAAACGGTAAGGGGGGGGGGGGGGGGGGGGGGTTTTTCATGTAACTGCTGTTCATTCTCAGTGAAGCACCCTGTTTATTAGGGCCCTTTAGCTACAACACAATTTACTACATGACTGATCTCTGGAGTTGAGGCTGATTCTTCCTCCCTAATTGGTTTATTGAAAAGCTTCTGAAAAGGCATTCTTACACACAAAACACCAAACTAAGCTGGTCCTTTACAGGACTCACCATGCAAGAGGAGCGATCTCCCAGCTTGCAGATATTTTCTGCAACGATCTCGGTATCACCTTTCACTTCTGCGACTGATTCAGGGATAAAGAAAGGGTGTGTGGTTGAAGCTGGCCTACACCCTGATGTTTCCCAGCTGTTCAAGCCTTCCCTTGAGACATCCGCCATCTGTGCAAATTACAACAGCATGAATTACGCCTCGAGATTGAAGCCACAGAAGTATTTCCAGGATTGCTCCAGCTTTTCACTATTCTGAACATTTTGCATGTCCCTCTTCTACCACTGCTAAAGTTTTAGCTCTTTGTATCTGCCACGCTCACAGTTTTCCAGTTCCATGCCTTATATTTTCCTTGGTCTCAACTTCCAACTGAAATTTCCATGTGTCCCATCCCGTACTTACTCAACTTTCCAGACCACAGCATATCCATTATAGATGACTCCACCTGCTGGCTATCCAGCAGTGCAGCATTTGCATCATAGGGACTGTAGGACACAACTTGCTCACATAAACAGGACTCCAAAATCGTGCCCCGAGATTGTACATTTGCAGTAAAAGATGATCGATTTTCCTTCGTGCAGAAAAGTGCTCTGTGAATTTATGATAACATTGTACCAATAAGCACTTGCAATCTAATGTTACCCTTTCACAATGTTATTTGCTGCTGATACAGCACAGATTTCAAATAAGATTTGAAAACCTTTTTTTCCTCAATGTGATTTCTCCACTCTAAAAATAGTTACTGTCCCTTTGGTTTCAGATTCAAATTAGAAAACAGTGGTAAAGCACAATAAATACTCTGTATATGAGCCAAGAGGATAATTTCAAAGTAACTCAACCTCCAGTTTGAAAAGAAAACCTCCCATGTATGCTACAGCTACATAGATACTAAGATTTCAGATAAACTCCTGATGTGTGTGGGTACACAGAGCCAGCTGGGTCAAGAGAGCTGACTGCAAGAGTGCGAAGAAATCCTTCGCTTGGGGTTCAGTGTGGCATTCGAGCACTTGCTTAACTTTAAGCATGAGAAATATCATTGCAATCAATGAGGTTATTGAAGTGCTTGTGGCCAAGGCGAGGACTCTGGTGCCTGTGCCTTGCACACGGGGTTGGAACAGCTCTGCAAATTGCAGGCAGGGAAGCTGCCTATATCTGTCTTGAAACACATCCATCTGCCCTGCTGATTGCCAGTGCTCTCCTATCTCCAAGAAGATGAAATTATTTCAAATGCAATTTGTAGCACCACCCCCCCAGAAAAAAAAAAAAAAAAGGTTAAGCCTCTCGCCCAGAATCGTCCAAAATCCAGACAACACATAATCCACTACAGGAAATATAAATGCCTAATGCAATTTTATAGGCAGCTGGAGGCCGCCAAGTTTGTTAGTCCACACAATAGGTTCCAGATTTCTCCATGGAAAACAAATACATATATATTTAAAAAAAAAAAAAAAAAAAAAAAAGACAGGGGAGGACTGGGCTATAGCTCCCCTCAGTGATCCTCAAACCTTGGGAACTTCAGCTGTGGCTGCTGGCAAGGAGGGGCTGCTAATCCTGCAGTCTGTAGCGACCAGAAACACAGCCATATTTAGTCATGTTTTCCAGCCCCTTCTCGTATTCCTGCCTGAACAGCCATTTGATCAGGACTAGAGATTCAAATCAAAATGAAACATTACCAGCCCATGCAAAATTCAGAAAGGGATATCCACAGCCCTGCAAAGCTGATGATAAATCTGTGGTGGAAATCACTGTCTGAGAGACACTGAAGCTGGCCGGGGATACCAGCCCTGTGCTGTAGGGTCTGGCTGACCCAGAAATTGGCTGTGTGACTCAGGATTACCATCTCATGCTGGCCACTCCCTCTAGAGACTTGCCTCTGACTTTATTAATACCACTTTTCTTCATACAACTTTCATTCAGATGGAGTTTAGGTGGTTTGGGTGACATGGGTTAAATACTGAATGGGGAAATCACCGTAGTCTCCCAGGCTATAAAGTGCTATAAATTCCAGCAGTTTATGACGGAGAGGAAAGCTGGAAGCAGTCTGAGTGCATTCTTCGACAGTGAGAATGCACAGGTAGGGTACCCAAATAAACGTAACTGTGGTACGAGGCTATAATCATGTCATTCTAGAGAAGTAACTGCAGTTTTATCTCCTGGAACTGCTTACACTGATTTTAAAAGTTTTTTTCTCCCTTTAATATCTATTTTCCACTGTCCCTGCTGCCACTCCCTCACCAGCATTCCTGAGTCTGCTCCAGCTCCCTTGGAGCTGCTTCCCTGCCCGGCATCCCCCAGCCCTCTGCTTTTGTGATTTGCCTTTTCCTTCCCTTTACTGCAGCAGGAACATTTTCTTGGGAGACATTAGTAGGGGAAGGGAGAGGAATAGAAATGAGAGCCAGAGGTTTAAATTGTGAGAAGGAAAAAACTCACTCCTCCACTGCCAAAACCTCACTGAAGGCTCCCAGAACTACCAGGAGTGTGAGTCTACAAGCCAAGGGCTCACTGCCTGGCCTCTGCTCAGCCTCTTCTTAACCACAACCCACTGAGATCTCTGCAGTGTACCCCAAATCCCTCTGCAGCATCCCCAAAATCCCTGCTCGGGCTGCCCGTTGCTGTCCTGTGTCACTGAGCCCAGAAATCTGCTAGCACAGACATCATGCCAGGTAATCCTGTCCATAAACTGCTCGAGCTCTGAATAAAAGCACTGTTAAAGCAGTTTCCAGCTCCTCCATGGCTGTGGGGCAGCTGCTTTAGAATTAGTCTGTAGCAAAGCTCACCCTTTCATATAAAGCTGTTACCAAGCTGTTGCTTTGTTTCAAAGAGATCACCTCACACTATCAGCTCTGCATTGTGATTAAGTGCCAGCTTAGGTGTTGTGGCACCAAATCAGACAGAAACAGACCAAAAAAATAAACTTCCCTCAAGTGCTTTAGCACTCATAGGATACCTGAGAGGTGTAAGATCCCCAACCCCCAGAAAAAAGCAGCATGCAGCCAGTAATCACATTTCATCCTGGCACAGACAAATTCCTTCTGCACTTCCTCCCTGCCACCGAGCACAGCATGCTCACCTCGGAGAGCAAATTATAATCAAGCTCAGCAGGGCTCATAATCAACACAGGTAAGTACACATGGAGTCTCACTGTGCTTCGGAAATAAATAAGGCAGCCCCTTTCACCTGCTGTATCATTGACAATTCATCTCTTTCCTCCAGCTTTCAACCTACGAGAAATTTCTTCAGCTGAAACCATTCTTCATTAGTTCTCTGAGGTATTTAATTTTTAAACACATCCCAGTCCATCAGTCACAGCTGGTATTCTCCATCCACACTTTCCACATCATCCTCTAAGGCAGTAATTTAGCAGTAGGATTCTACCAGATCTACCAGATCCTCATGTCCCCAGAGTTTATCTTTTTTTTTTTTAAAGAGGACAGAAGTTAAAATTGCAGAGCAGGAATTGCCGCAAGCACTTATTTTCTGTGAAATGTTGTGTTGTGACTGACTCTGGTAGCAAAGGATTTTCTGGGTAGTTCAGAAAAGAGAGGAGAGGAGAAAAAAAAAAAGAAAAAGAGAAAAGACAGTAAATATTTTATCTATTCACTGCTCAAGAAAACCAGAAAGCAGTAGCATCAAAACCACGTGGGAGCAATCCCTGTCCTGGCACAGTAACTGCCCAGGTTAGCAAGAAGGGCTGTGCTAGTTGCAAGAGAAAAGGCAGAATCCAAAAGCTAAGCAGGTAAAGGGAACAAATTATGTCAGAGCAATATACTGCTGCCTGTGCAACCCATCTCTGCTGCTTGGTTCACTCTCACCCAGCAACTCTAACAGGACAGGTCAGCCCTTCACACACCAGATGTGCAGCGTGAGGAGGACCCAGGACTGGGAGACCTGGGACCGGGTGTCTGTGAGCCTCCCCAGCAAAGGTACATGGGCAGTGGCAATCAATTTACCCTCATCATAAACATGAGATTAAGGGCCACTTTTTCAGCAACTGTAGTGGGGTTACCTGCCTGCATAGAGGCAAGGGTCCCTGTTGGGCAGGTGGGAGTGGTACTTAGATCAGCTGGAGGATTCTCAGGGATTCTCTGACCTGTGCTGGAGGAAACTGAGTGCAGAAAGGAGCTGTGGGCTCTTCTGGCTGGATGAAAGTCCAATTAGCCCGCTACAATTCACAGGGAGTGCTCTCTGCCTCAGTGGGGTGTCCCAGCCAGTGGGACTGTGACCAAGAGGTGCCCCATGGGCTCCCGGCCAAGCACTCCTCACCCTTCTGCAGCACAGACAAGGCTCTGCTGCTGCCAGGAGCAGAGCACAGGCATTTCCAGACCCAGCGCTTCCTGCCACGGCACCTGCTGGGAGGTGCTTCCTTATTCCACCCCGGTGGCCAGGAAAAGGCTTTGTTTGACAGAGGGAAATGGAGGCAGCTGTCCACAGCAGTGCTGCTGCCCCCACACACATTGCCAGTATAGAAATTAGTCTGGGGAGCCTCTCACCAGCACTGCCTGAGTGCCTCCCAACTTCATGGCAGCCTGCAAACGCAGATTAACTTTCCTGGGAAATGACAGAATCCAGCTCATGCTTTCTGTTTGGAATGAATGTCCCATGACAGTTTATTTTAATCATCTTGCTGCTTTTAATAGTTCATGGCACTGTCATGAGGCAGCCTCTCTTGCTGGGCAAGCCATAGGTACTGTGGCCCTATAGAGAGCAGGCATCCTCTAGCATAGCTCACAGAGGTGCCAGGGGAAACCAGAGGGGAGATTTTGGGGAACTGATCTGCCAGATCCTGGACAACAGAGCAGGGAACAACTGCTCTCTCTACCCAGGGGATCGGGACTTTGAAATCTTGCTTTGGAGAGAAGCTGTTTTGAAATGATCCTGTATGATAATCCTGACACAGCTCTGCCCCTGCCATGCTCCACGTCCATGGTGTGGGTGCCTGCCTCCTCTCTCCATCACGTATCTCTTTGCTCCCAGGTTATGGGAGAGGAGCCACAGAGAAGCTGCTGTCTGGTCCCCCTCCGTGATTTTCTCCCTAATCCCCTTTCATCCTCTGCCCAAAACAAACATGTCGGGTCCCTTCATGGGGATGTGTTGCCAGGCTTGGCTCATCTTTAGTGTCCCTCTGAAGCTGTGCTGTGTTTAGGGCTGTGCTATATCCTGTGAGAGGACCAATCCTGCAGGGCATTCTGCACATGCTGTCACATCCTTGGCCATTGGAATGCTAGTCCCACCCTTGTCCTGACACTTCCGCTGGTGCCAGTGGGACCGCCTGCCCTACACCAATCAGCCTCACAAATGCAGGTGCTGGGCCCCAGCCCCGCTGGCTTTTCTGTTCAAGCAGTTCTGGTTTTCTCACCTGCCCAGGTAAGCAATGCCAGCAAACGAGCTCTGAGGTAGGCGGGGCTTACACTCCCGGTGTCATTTCCTCTCTACGATGTAGAAATACTCTGCCTTATCCTCCAGTGCAGCAGGGCTGCCAGCTGTGCTGGCCATCCCTACTCTGAACCAAATTCCTTGGCTGCAGCACAGAGGTGAGCCATTCCCTTAGCAAAGGAGAGGTGTTGGGATGCAGATAAATCCCCTCCCACCTCACAGCAGGGGCCTGAACAAACACAGACACCACAAACCTGGCACCTTTCCTCACTTGGGGTTCCACTGCAGTTTAACTGCAGATCCATGCTGGAGCATAAGCCATGCCCTTGAAGTCACCTCCCAGACACTTTGCAGGTGAGAGGGAAATGGTGAGCTGAGCTTCAAGCAAAAGCTGATCAGGAGCTTTATCCGTGCCTTACCCACAAGGACACATCAGGGCAAGACGTCCGGGTGCCTCGTGCTTCCAAAAATGATGAGCTGGCAAGCTGTGAACTGCATAAGCACATCGACAGCCCACAGGATCAAAAGCCTGCGCAGCAAATTGGGCTGTGTTACCTCATTAAAACCTGTTTTGGCTGTGCCCATAACCTCAGCTTCCAAGCCTGCTGCAGTTCCTAGTGACAACATTAATACTTAGGCAAGCAGAGAGCCTAACATGGGGCTGGAGCCAGTCTCTCCTCCAGGGCTGAGCTCCTTTCACCTGCACCAGATTTGGGGGACAGAAATGGGATCTGAAAGAGCCAGCTCTGATCCAGGATGGACCTGGCAGCATAGACAGGGTGCATGCAGCCCCCATGCCCTTCTCAGCTCCCATGGGGAAGTGCTGAGAAGGAAACGAAACAAGCTTTCAACACATGTTTGCTGGCTATGGGGCAGCCTGGGCAGGCTACATCCATCCAGCAGCTTGCAGGGCTGGGAAGTTTTGCCAGGGTCCTCTCAAATCCCAGGGACAGCTCAGGATTGGGTAAAGCACTGTGGAAGGGAGGAGCCTGTGCTAGGAGAAAGGATGCTTCCCTTGCTGCTGCACCAGGAGTGCCTCAGTGCCAGGAGTTTGGGGGAGGAAAAGTGAAAGGTGGGCTCAGCTCCTGTGTGATGCTGTTTCTTTATAAGGCAACACAGGGAGACGTTCCCCTGGATACACTGGGAATGAAAAGCAGGAAGTTCCTTTGATCACAGCTCCAAGGGTTTGCTGTATTTTTTTCCTTTCTCCTTTTCCTTCCTCCACCAAGTCATTGCTTCACCCACAAAGCTGGTGGAGGCTGCCCCACATCTCTTGGCTGTACAGTGCAGCGTCCCTGCACTTCTAGGCAAATCTCTCCACTGGCACCACCACTCTCTGCCACCAGAACTTCATGTCTAGTGAGACTTTTTCTTGTCACAGAGTCTTCCTTAAGCTCAGTCTTAAATTAAGTCAGGGATTTGAGTGATGGCTCTTCTAAAAAGGAGCCTAAGGAAGTGATCTATTTGTCCCAAGTGATATATGCTGCCCCAACACCCACTTTGATGAGAATCTGCACAAATTCCACCAGAAGTCAATTAGGGCTGTAGTGAATTAAGCCATTCACGGTGTAATTCCAACTTAATTAGCAGCAAGCAACCACATTATGAGTAACACAGCATTTGGAGGCCAACCACTCCATCATCATCAGTCCTCCACTTCCTCCCTCGCTCTTCCTTAGGGCTGGAGAGCTGAGCAATAGTGAAACCTCCAAGGCAGACTGTCCTGCAGGGCACGTGTCCTACAGCCTCTGCTGCCTGCATGCACCCTCAGCTGCTGCAGGTGAGTGGAGAAGGTGGCCTGCCCTCAACGCTTCTCCTGCACAACTAAGCCCAGTCGAATGAGTGGCTGTACTTTTATCTGATTGGCTTTTCAGCATCCTTCTCTGTATTTTTTACCTAAATTCAAAGTCTCAGAGAGGGAGGCTGCCCCAGCACAGGGAGCCAGCTCCCTGCACCTCTCTCCTCTCATGTGCCAGACCATCATTGCTCAAGACATTTCACATTTTGCATTTCCTCTTGCTGCGTGGTTGCTCAGCTCTTTGTTCTGCTCAGAAACACAGGCTTGAAATGGTAGCAAGGTTGGGAGTCACAAATTTAGGCCAAAAGGGTTTTGATTTAGTGTTTTTTTGCTATCCTTTTCCTTCTGCTTTCACTCCCACTGCTAGAGAATCAGGGGAAAGGTAGAATTAAATCCAAACAGACAGTAGTTATCCTCTAGTACTAGTTCTGTCCTGAAACTGGGAATACTGTGTCTCCACCATCTCCAGAACAGGCTGAACTGTGCTGCCTGAACTCTAGTTGGGCTACAGCAGCCTGCTTTGATTTTCAGATCACTCAGTAGTGGTTTCACTGCTCTGAGACCTCCCTCACACCCCAGGCTGGGAAAGCAGCAGATTTCCACCTTAGCTCCCCCACTCCAGTGCCTGTCACTGAGGAACCCCACTTCACAGCCATTGAATCCTGCACCCTCATTCTCCCTTTACATTAAGTGGTACTGGAATCAATTGGTGGAAGAAATGGAAGAGAGCTAAATCCTAAACCTGGCAGGTCAGTGCTGCTGTGCCCAGGAACCCAGCTGGAACTAGCTCTAATGGCCACTGCCCTTGCTCTGCCCTGGGGGAAACTGCAGCAGGAACAAGCAGGGCACTCAGCTGCTCCGCAGGAAAGAAGGTGATTTACCTCCATTTCCCAGAGGCTGAGGTTGGGCTGGTTGCTCTGCTCCTTGGTTCTGCTGCTGCAATGACCTGTGAGGGCACCTGCAACAATTTGATCTTTTTTATTTTGCACCCAGCTTATTACATATAATAATCTGATTGCAGTGACGCACTACCAGCACAAGAGAGACACAGACACCACAGCCGAGTCGAAGCAGGAAAAAGAAAGTTTAATTTTCACTTCCAGTTTATATAGATTTCCAGAAATGAGACCACATTGGAATACTGAGGTTCAACCTCTTCAATTCCACTGGTCTGAGAAAGTGTCCATCAATTGTCCCTCCTAAAGAGAAGAATGTAAACAATATAGACAGTTACGGAAACATCCTTTGTTTACATGAAAATCCGTGAGAAACTGAACTCCAAAATATGTGAACTACAGAAGGCTTAGCAAGAGAACGGGCAACAGTTGCAGATCCTTTGTCCCAGCAGAATGGCCCAGTGCAGGGACAGGAATGTTAGTAATCAACTTCATCATCTCTTACATCTCCTTAAAATCTCTCTATGCCTTTCCCTCTAATTCAGATCCTTCCAACTCCTGCTGGGAGCAGGGAGCAGCCCTGAGGCTGGATGGTGCAGACAACAAATAGAGCTCCAGCAACAACTTCCAGAAACTGTTTTTCTATAGGGCCCATAGAAAAGGTCCCAGCTCAATCTCTTTTCCATGATTATTCCAGGCCTTGTAACCATTCATCTACTCAGACCATCCCCAAAATCCCAGGAAAAACCACTGTGAAGCATTTACCAGTTCTGGAAAGCCACAGGAGAGCAACTAACTTGAAGCCATGAGAATCTCCTGGCCTGAGGTTGCACTCTGCAAAGCAGAAAATGGTAAATAGACTTAATTTTGTCCGTTCCATGGGGAATGCACAAAAAAGTGGAAAGCTGAAGAAAAATACTGTGCTTGTCAAAAAAAAAAAAAAAAAAAAAAGACAAAAGCCTCTTTCCATCTTGCACAGGACAGAATGGTAGCCAAGCAGTGCTCTGGCTCATACAGTGCAAGGCTAAGGACACAAAAAGCAGCCTGAGCTTAAAAGAAACATCACACCACCAGCACACAGGTTCTGCTCTGGATCACTGCAGTGCCTTGGCCAGAGGTGCCATTTCAAGTTGATCCTATGATGAGAAAGCAATTTCTATGCAATTTAAAGGGCACACTGGTCTCAGAAGACACCCTGCAAGTTTTTGCAAAACACTTTGGAAAAAGATTGAAGCAGCCGAGCCAGTAGCCTCCCAGATGACACTACATCCAGTCCTGTTTTTAACAGCATATATGCAGGGTATCAGCACAGCAGTGCCTGTGTTCCACACATTACAAACCCACCTCATGCCTTAATCCCTATCCATGCTTTCAAAAACTGCAGCCAATGTAATACAGCTTCAAAAGTAGCTCATTCTCAACCGACCCTGTATAATGGGACTGTACCCACTTGTGGAGCAGCACATGGTTAATTGTGCCTGCTCTTCCTGCACTCCCCCTTGGTTCTTTCAACTTCTACTTACACGTAAGTTTCTTAATGAGAGGACTTTTTCCCTCCCAACATCTGTTAGGCAGAAACACCGCCCTTTGGGGGCAGCAGCCACGTGTGCTCCCCAGGGAAGGAGTTTCCTGTAAGCTGCACCCTCCCAACTCCTTGTTGCCAGACTGGCCCTGGCAGCAGCCTCTGCTGGCAGCACAGGCCCCTCATGCTGAGTGCCAGCCCCTCCTTCCCCATCGCTGCTACCCAGGGCTCGGCCAGCCCTGACTGCAGCTCCCAGCTCAGACTTTCTTAGCAAGGTCTAAATCTCTGCCAGCACAGGATGAGAGGGACAAGCTTGGAGTCAGGAGCTGCTGGTGTTGCACTCCAGCTTCTCCTGCCCTGGCTGTAGGACTAGAATGCGCTTGTGGCACTTCAAGGGACGAGGAAGATCAGATTATGGGTACAAGTTTCTTATTCAATTCCTGGCAAAAATGTAACAAAAAGCGGAGTTTCTGTGGCTGCACAGGGTCTTCACTGCACCGAGGGAAGGGCAACACACACACACACACAACTGCAGCACATGGATAATCTTTATTGGTAACATCAGTGGAGCACCAGTAAACCATTACTGACTGTAGTGGTGACACACAGCTGAGGCACATGCTAAGGCACTTTTATTATATAAAAAAAAAAAAATCTTAATTCTTCTGTGACAGCAATTGGGACAGGAGGCTCCTGCATTAGGTTGCTTCAGGCATACAGTATGGTGCTTCATATTTAAATCTTACTTTGTTCATAAGTAGGTCTAAATGCAGCATATACAATATGGTTACGAATACAGGTAAATCCAGCAACCAGTGTACGGTGTAGAAAAGTAAAGACTATCTATATATAACCATGGTCCCAAGAGAAAGGCAGTGATAAAGACCTTTATTTTTTTTTTTCTTAATTACTTATTACAAGAAATACAAAGGCCTTACATATATCTGTGCAGATTAAAGGGTTTTTAATATACTCTTAGTCAATGGTGCACAATAACTAATCCCAACCCCTGGTTACAGAGCAGGTGCAAGAGGCTTGGACATGTCAATAAGAGAAATTTCCCTTCCCTTATCCCCACCCTCTGCCCACTACCCTATTAAATTCCTCTAGATTCTGTCTATTACCATTAAATATATTTGGTCCCCTAGAGATTCTCAGACAAGCACAAGGACATTGCTCTGCTCCCCCAGCCTGTCTTTAACTACTGGTCCACACTACCTTAGATGAAACCGCTCAGAGGCAGAGACACAAACAGGACATCATTGCACTTCAAAGATCTGTCCAGACAGGAAGAAGAAGAAGGGAGGAAAAAAGAAAAAGATAGGGGAGAAAAAAAAAGAAATAAAGAAAAGAGACAACTTTGGCAAGTCCCCCAGGTAAGTGGTCCCAAGAGGAGTTTCCCCTCTTCAGCCCTCCCTGGAAACACAGGAAAGAAGAAAGGGCAAATTGCCATGGCCAAAGCACACCGTTTTTCCTGAAACTGCTCCCAAACCATATGGGTGGGCAGATTAAAAGAGGCAGAAGTCTGAGGTCACTGAACATGATTGCCAAAAGCAAACAAAGAGGGAGGGGAAAGAATACAGGACAAAGCTTCCCTGCAGCTAGAATTGAAGACAAAAGGAGATTTACAGCAAAAATAATCTTTCCCTAACCCCACTCCCTCCAAACTGTGTAAGGATTTACCAGCAGACATGGCACAGACAGTTCTACAGGCCTTTGCAGTGGCAAAACTGCTGGTCAAATTTCAGAGCCCTGACTCTTTGGCATTAAATACAAAGAGGATTAGGAAACTGCAAAGAGAAGAAAACTAGGAACACAGATGCCCGATGGCTCCAGATACACAGACCTGGGCTTGCTCTGCAGATGCCCAGCCACTTTGGGAGAGGGTTTGCTGAAAGTCCAGTGGAAGAGGGGAGGGTAGATGGGTCGCTCCCTCACATGTAACCTGGGTCAAATAGGAGGACTTATTCAGTAGCTTTGGCATCACCAGCATCTGCCTTGCCATCCATTTCCTCGTCGGAGCACTCTCCTGTTCCCTTCCTGACCAAGCGGCGTGTCATGACAAACGGCAGGTCCCCACGCCTAGGGAAGGACACAGGGCACATCAGCACCGTTCCACGGAACTCACAGGCAGGACAGGCTCTGGGAGGAGGTGAGGAAGCACCTGGCCCCGCTGTTTGCTGTGGGCAGCTGCACAAAGCCCATGCTGCACTGGCTGCCAAGGTGTGGCACAAACTGCTCCTCCTTACCTGAGTTTACTCTTCAGGGAGCTGACTTCTCTATTCATTGCATCTGCTGTTTCGGTGGCATCCTCCAGCTCTCGTTGGAGCTTCCTACGGGATGCATTGGCTCGCTGGGCCTCCTCTTCTGCTTCCTCCAGCTGGCGCTTCAGCTGCTTCAAGCGCATGTTTGCCTTGTCCGCCTGAGAATGTATGGGGCAAAAAATAATAAGTACTCAGTATTTCCCCCAAGCGACGGCACAGTAGTTGGAGTAGCAAAAAGCAGTTTCCAAAGCCCCCTCTTCCCTTTCTGAAGGGAATTGCCTAGGACTCGAGAGGTCCTAGTTTTCATCCATCTCATCTTGTAATTATTACAGTGACAGAGAAGAAGTGAAATCCACAGGACGGTGAATGCCTTGGTCATAGAAGGGAAAGCCTGTCCCCCAGAAGACTCACAGACACTGCAGGTCACTGTACCCACCTGATCTTTGAATTGCTCAGCGTTACGCCTCTCATCATCCACCTGTAGCAGGATATCTTTCAGCTTCTTCTCGGCACGGCGCACCTGTTTGCTGGCAGCCTGGCGCTCCCTGAACACAAACACAGGGGGGCTCATACAACAGCTTATCTCCCACTGTCCCCAACAAGATCACCTGACCTGGGCAAGTTAGAAGTGAAGAAGACAGCAAAAGTCCTCAACTTAGGAAGAAAAGGGGATGGGAAGCAATGTTCCCCAGAAATGCCAAAAGGGTGTCACACAGACAAGAGCTACAGAGGGACAACAAGTGTACCACAGCTACCGTTTTCGAAGTGGTTAAATTCAGAAGAAGCTATAAGTGTCTACTGTGAAAAACAAGGAAGGTGTGCCAAGATCTTACTTCTGAACTACCCTGTATACCTAGGATGAAGCTCTCACTCAGACAAATCAGATTTAAGAAGAGCTTAAAATGCTGGAAGGGGTGGAAGGTTGTAAAGCAGACAGAGTTTCTCCTAGTACATACTTTGTCTCCATGTCCAACTGCTCTTCCAGCTGTGCTATCTTTGCTTCCAAGGCCGTGATGGTAGCCTTGTACTTGGACTTGACGGCGCTCTCCATCTCCTGCAGTTTGAGCTTGAGCTCCTTGTTCTGGCGCTCCATCTGCTGGCGAGCGTTCTCGTTCTTCTGCGCGTTGCTGCGCTCGGCGTTCAGGTCTGCGTTCATCTGATCGATCTGCAGGGAGAGAGATAACGACTCCTCAGCACAACCAGTGCTCCTGCCTGAAAGGCTCATTTATTTCTCAGGCTCAAAAAGAACAAGGACCCTGAGGGTGAGCTGAATACTTGGAATAACTCGGATGCAAAGGAAGCTGTCTGTAGGCAAGACACTTCTCAAAGTATCTCAGTTTACCCCAGATTTTCAAAGTAATTCCTTGAATAACAGGTTTATCAACATCCTTAGGGCTAACTAAACTTGCCAATCACATTCACTGTCCTCTGGGTCTGAGGTCATGGTCTGGCACTTAACACAGTAATTATCAGTCTGATCCAATAAAAGTATTTTACTAATTTATTTTTTATTCACCGTCTGTCTACTTCCACTACAAAGCAGCAGCTTAAAAATACTGACTTTCAGAGGTAAAATGGCGAGAACTTGTCTACTTCCAAGCCAGGGCTCTGGCTGATAGTCAGCCAAACAGAGCACTACACTCTCATCTATCAGAATGAATGAGCCCTTTGGAAAACCATCAGCCCAGCTCCTTACTACCTTGGAGTGGTAAGAAAACAACATGCTTGACTCTAAAAAAAGTTGGGCAGACAAAATATGGCACACAACAGAAGATCAAGATCATGGTTTCTATAGCAGTCTAACAAATTTCATATGTTCAGTCCATTTGAAACAGCACAGAACTGGCAGAAAAGTAATTTTCCGAACACATTGTGGCACTCTTCAGCATGTCAAGTTGGAGCAGCATGCCACAGATCATCTTTCTCAATATCCCTTAATACAGAAAAAAGGGACTGGAAGGGGGTTGGTTTGGTTTAAAATAAACTTGGGAGATTCTTCCAGCTACCCAATGATTTTAAATGGCCAAAGCCAGTGAGTTAACATCAATTTTGGCTGCTATTTTTACTGTGGTATTCAGCTGTTTCGTCTTGCTCATACCTATGGCCTTCTGAGGGCCTGCACTGTGCACAAGGCAGCTGCTGGCATTACTCAAAGCACAGTTTGACAATTCACAGACACCAGAGAACCCCCACAGGCTGCTGCAGCCTGAACAGGTACCTGAAGATTTGCCTTCTTGAGCCGGTCATTGATTATCTCTGTGTTGCCCTGTTCTTCTTCTAACTCCTCCTCCAGCTGAGCTATCCGTGCCTCCAGGCGCCTCTTCTCCTCCATGGCCAGTGCTCTGCAGGACACAGAGTCACGAAACCGTTAAAGCAGCACTGATGGTATCAATGTCTTGGGGAAAACTCACCACTTGTAAAAAATTAGCTCAGTCTTTAGAAACCAGAGGGAATACAGTGTGTCCTGCAGTCTACATAAAAATAACAG
This sequence comes from Cettia cetti, assembly GCA_013401135.1. Classification (NCBI taxonomy): domain Eukaryota; kingdom Metazoa; phylum Chordata; class Aves; order Passeriformes; family Sylviidae; genus Cettia; species Cettia cetti. Next base: position 19,093 of record VZUI01086668.1, read on the forward strand.
GCTGAGAAGTGTTTTCTCACAGCAGCTCCTCCTCCCTCAAAAGGGGACCATTACTCACCCTTTACCACTGTTGTTGGCAATCTCATCAGCCAGCTCATCCCTCTCTTGCTGGGCCTGGCGCTTGGCACGCTCAGCAGCTGCAAGCTCCTGGAATAAAAATGAGACGGACAGTGATCCAATAGGAAACTACCAATTAATGCAGCTTAAGAAAACAGGAGTTACTGGTAATGGCTGGTATGGTCTCTAGCATAATCCAAAGCTAATTATATGACGTGGCCTGTTCCCTGTCCACCCCACAGCCTCCTTTGCTTTGCACACCCCTATTGCAACTGCCAGGAAAGGGCCAAATTTTGAAGTGGACCTCATATTTGACCAAAAAGTACAAAAGAAAGGAAAAAAACCTACTCCAGCTTGGACTGCTGCATATAGTTCTTTGCCAAAGAGAACAAACCAACCCTTGACTTTCATGCATATTCCATTACCTCCTGCAACTGGATCATCTCTGCCTCCATGCTTTTCAGCTTCTTCTCATTTTCTTTGGCCTGTGCCAAGATCTCTTCTCTGGAAGTACGCGTGTCCTCCAGTTCCCGCATGTAATCCTTCATTTGTGCCTATAAATGGAGAACAGAAAGGGATGAATTTCAGAGCATTCATATTAAGAGATGTGGTTTGTTAGTCTTATGGGAAACATGGATGGAAAACAGAAATAGGGATTCATTACTCTTTAGAAACCACTAAGATTGCTGTAAAAACAAAAGGCATCCTTCCTTTTTGCATTTCACAAGTAATATGTAAAAATATCAATGGAAGCAAACAGGATTGCTTATTTGTAGAAAAAAAAGTTTTGCCATATAAATGGAGAGGGGAAGGTACAGGAAGCTTGCTAGTGAAGCAATGGAATGAACAGACTAGGGAGAATTTAGTTTTTCCTAAGAACAGGTCTGGTGCCTGCTTGCAGGAATTTAAAAAGCACAACAGAGCCATCTTGGGGCAGGAGTAGGCCTCAGTGTTGTCCTCTAGTTTTGCAGCTCTGTAATCCTTTCCAAAAACACAGACCTTGAAGCAAGCACTAGAGTGCCTACAGCTTGTCTCCCAGGGAGTTAAACAGGCAGATTTGGATTAGAAGGAAGCTTGAAATGCCAAAAAAATCTTTCACAGTGAACTGCTGCAAGATTCTGTTGCTCTTGTGACATTCTTCTAGCAAGGTGAAATCTTGCATGCTGTTTCCCCAGGTAAAAACTCTGCCCTGACAGCTGAAACAGCTGCAAAGTTTCACCTGCAGTTTGCGCAGCTGCTTGATTGCTTCTTCACGATTCTTGTTAGCAGTGTCTATATGGCTTTCTAAATCCTTCAGGTCCATCTCGAGCTTCTTCCTGGCAGCCACAGCCATGGAGCGCTGTTTTCGTTCATCCTCCAGTTCTGCCTCCATCTCCCGAACCTGTGTGGAGCAGCAGAGGCATCAGCATTTCAGCTCCTTCATTTCCCAGCACCCACGTTTTGCATTCCCCTTTCAAAGGCTGTGTAAGTGCAAGGATGTGACTTGTCTTCATTCTCCCTGGCAGGGGGATGGGGCTGACATTCCTCACTAATAAAGCCCCACAGGTTCCTGTGATAGACAAAGACTATTGAAACATTCACACACACAAAGGAGGAAGTCTCTCAGAGCTTTGCAATATTGCCTGGGGTATTAACATTAACAACAATCTGTGGCTTGGCACTGTCTGTCTGACCATCTTTGGACACAAGTGCCTTTGTGTACAGAATGCATTGAGGATTTACAGAGCAGTTCTTACTTGTCTGATCAACTGTTTCTTCTTCTCTTCATTCTGTTCATCACGCCCCTGGAGGTCTCGGTCAAACTGTGCCTTCATAGCCTGTTGGTTCACTTCTAGCCGCAGTTTGGCATCCTCTGTGGCCTGCAGTTCATCCTCCAGCTCTTCCAGCTGTGTCTTCATCTCCTCCACCTGCTGCTCCAGGGCTCGCTTAGCTTTCTCCAGCTCATGGACCTGCAAGACAGTACCACATGTGAAATTTTCGCAGAGAGTGCAGACAATTTAATCTATCCTGACAGAAAAAACAACTAAGAACAGCCACTCACATCAGACAGGATACAAGAACACTGCACCTGTCCCTTGTATTAGGGCAGATGCACGCTGCCAGTCTGAAGCACAACTATTGTTTGATCTGGTTGTGTGTGTGTATGGTGGTGGGGAGAAAGAGGAAAGCGTTAGTCAGCCCAGTCCTGACTTAGTGAAGACTTACCAGAGCTGGACACCTCTGGGTCTGACAGAATGCAAAAAAATACTTCTTAGCCTCTGAATTTATTCTTTTTTTTCATTAACATAACATTTCTCTTTTTTTTGAAATATGGGAAGTAATGTCTTCCACTGCCTGTTTAATTGCTGTATTTTACATATTAAGTTCACATCATACCTTCATCTCTGCCACAAGGATACCAGGTAATTTTCACCTCCGCCACTGCCTCATTTGGTCATTTCCAACCCACCTTGACCACTTACTGATGTAATACAAACATAACATTTGCAAACTCACAATGTATCCAGTACTCTCTACAACGTTCCTCTGTGTTACCACTGGCATCAGCTTTTTGCAGTACAAAAGTAACAGTATCAACTGTGTTACATTTCCTGCCCAGACACTTCAACTGAATACTTACACTTTTCCCAACATCATCCTTTGAGCTCATGAGATCCTCCATCTCTGCACGAAACTGCTTATTGACTCGTTCCAGCTCAGCCTTCTGCTCTATGGCTTCTTCCAGGGCTCTGGCCAGGGACAGGGCCTTGGTCTCCTTCTCCCGAGCCTCTGCCTCAGCGCGGTCCCGTTCCTCTGCATACTTGGCAGAGACAGTCTTCTCCTCCGCCAACAGCTACAGGAGCACACCATCAGTATTCTGAGAAACTACTGATCATTTGCTAACTAGGTAAACATGAATCTTTTCATCAGGTCATTCTTAATAGTGTTCTTCCGTGAATATAAAGAATCAACAAAATGCAGCTTCAGAGAATGAAGGGCGCTGTCCCATCTCTAACAACTGTGCTGACCCCAAGTAAACAAACCCCTGATTTCCTAGCCTCCAACCTATTATTTTCAACCTTCTCTGAGATGATTTGCAAACAACACTTCAAGCTCAATCTTGGTTTTGATATAAATGTTATCCCTTTGGGAAAAGGAACACTGCTTAACTTCCTATTCATAGAACAAAATTAATTTATGTCTATTATAGCTTTTTTTCTCCACTCTACGTGCTCTGCCTTAGTTCAGAAATAAATATGCTTTCTCCAAGCAGTACTGCTTAGGTATTCTTAAAGCAGACTTATCAATAAGATGTACCTACTGAATGCTTATGACTGAAGTCATACCTGATCAAACTTCTTCTGCTTCTTCTCTAGATTGGAGACAATCTGCCGCTGATGGTCCAAGTCTACAGCAAGGTCATCTAGCTCTTGCTGCAGGCGGGTCTTTGTTTTTTCCAGCTTGTCATATGCAGCTGTCTTCTCTTCATATCGCTGGCTCAAGCCCTCCAAGTCCTTCTGCAGCTTCTTCCTGGCTTCCTCTGCTGACTCAAGGCAGCCCAGACCATCATCCATCTTCTTCTTTGCATCTATTGCCTAAAGGACCAGGATTGCACATGAAGCCACAGAAAATAAGTCTGTGCAGTTTACCAGCACCAGAAATTTAGGACTTTCAAGTAAGAGAGTCAGCTGATTTCTGAAGGTACTACGCCCTGTTCAGATACTACTGTATATCTGAATTCCCAAAGGAATTCCTGGACAGAAATCTAAGAACGGTTCATATGATTATCATCAGAGACCTCCTCATTTCTCCTCTCACCCAAATCAGCAAAATTACCCTTGCCAAGAAAGGTTGTGCTACTAGAAGGCAATTCTACATTTAAATCATACTTCTTTCAAGACCGACCTGTACTTACTCTTCTTCTCAAAAGTCACTGGTTTACAGGATGCAGACTCTGTACCTGTTGCTGAAGAATAGAGATCTGTTTCTCCAGGTTTCTCTTTGCCTCCTCCTCTTCCTCCAGTTGCTCCTTGAAAGCATTCTTCTCATCCTCCATTTGCTTCAGCTTAGTGCTGAGGCTCAGCTTGAGGCGCGTCTCCTCCTGCAGCAGCTCCTATAAAGCAAACACGCCAGTGGAATTCAGCACTACTTGTTGGATTGGAAGGCTCACAATCCTCACCCACTCTCTCCAGGAGTGCTTCTGAAGTTGAGTTTAAGCATGCAACTAATTTCACAGATAAGACAACTGAAGACAGAATTTAAATTAACTGCCTTTCATTGAGTCAGTATGGAAACAAAATATTCAGAAGGGTCCTATTCTCTCCTACACTCTAATCATTAAAGTACACTCCTTATCACACAAGCCTTTCTCAAGGCCTTATCACACAAGCTTTTCCATAGTCCTTTCCCAAGTCCCCCAAGCAGCACTGAAAGTATTCAAACCCTTCCCAACAATAGCATGACTATGCTCTGCTACATGTCTCTCTCATATACCAATACCAAAGAACACACAACAGGCCCAAGTGCTTTTGCATGGTTAAAAACAATGTTGGTCTCAGCAGAACTGTACAGCACTGATCATTTACCAGCTTAGGGCACAACAGCATTGACTGACTTAGGCTGCCAGTACTTGAGCTGAAGAATCTGTAAAGATTAACCAATTTTCAAACTAGTGTAGAATTTTTGTATTGTGCCCTGTCTTTGAGTCTGTTTTTTAAAGAGGGTTAAGTAGACAGAACATCAATGACTGTTCAAGGCTAATTATTGATGTGCTCTTCCTTTCCTTTCCAACCTTCTTAGCACTCTATGCTGGACCTTACAAATCATATTCTGTTAATTGTAAATGTTTGGTTTTCCCAAAGTGTAAGACTAAGGATGATTTATTTCCTGAAAAAATACAAAATTATTTCAATCTATCACTTCCCCAACATCCACAGGGCAATAAAACTTTCTGATTAATTTGACCAATTTACTGGAAATCATACACGTGCAAATACACACAGAAAGCCTGTTAAACACTTGATTCAGAGGATCTCAAACAAGAACGTAATTCCAGTCAGTTGAAGCACTTAAGTGCTCCCAGCTGTAAAGGTGATATAGCAGGACTTCTAAGCCCAAGACAGGCAAAGTCATATATGTTCCACAGGCTGAGAAAGCAGAAGGAAGACAAGTAAGACAACCAGCTAGTTTCTGTAGAAATGCTCTCAACACCATGCGGTATAAACCCCTCAGCGCAAAACCAACCAACCAAACACCCCACAGACCCAATCCTTTGAATTGTATAATCAGTACTTAATGGCATCCATATCTCCCTTTGCCAATTTGTAACAGACACACAGCTGCCTTGGTTTTCACAGCTCTCACCTGTGTATCCTGAAGCTGTGATTCCAGAGCAGAGAAATCCTTTGCTAATTTGATTGATTTACTGTCAGATTGGTTCAGAAGACCTGTGACATTGTCCAACTCAACCTGAATGAGAGATTAGAGTATCAGTTACTGAATGCATTAGCAAAAACAAAGACTGGAAGAGCTGAGCAGCTATGAGACCTAAAACTGAAAATGGAGGCAATCTCTCTATAGGAGGGCATGTGTACAATCTTTCAAGGAATAAACACATTTCCACAGTCGCAAGAATTAAATATGAGAAGCGGAAAAGAGATTTTTATTTCAGATCATCTCTATTGCAACAGCCTGCTGATTTTGGTTTGGGTTAATGCCCATATGAGATTTTAGCCTGGTAAGCAATTGTAAAAATTTTTATTAAGCTAACTCTCTTCTATTTTATACTGTCTGCTTCAGGATTATATCTAGAGTCTCAAAATTACATTTTCACACTTCAAAAGGTTGTGCATATGCTGGCAGTGTTCAACTTTTAATGACAACCCTCCATAAAGGAGAAGGCCAAAGACAATGTTTTATCACTCTAAGGGATTTGCTGCTCCTTTAAAGAAAGGAGGAGAAACCCATAAATGCCCACATCATCCTTGAGTCATCAACCATGTGACAAAACTTCTGGACACTGTCTTGCACATGAGTTACACAACCACCAGTCTCTGTGTGCCATTCCAGGTGCTCCAGCAGCTGAGTGCTCACAGAGCTGTGCAAACCACAGCCTGCCTTCAGGGGGCACAGACACTGACTCCTTGAGCCTTATAAAACTCAAACAGCAACTGGTTATTTCACCTTCTCAGGGCTGCTCAAAATAAGTAACATCAATCCAAATATCCTGATCTGGTAAGTTAAGGCATTTGCATAGTACTTGGGAAGCAAATGATGGATTTGCTGTTTGTAGGAACATTATCCTCAGGAGGAACAGAATTTTTGAACTAGCCATGGGGAGACATCACCCTACAATCTTTTCTCTTGAGCCCTGGGCTGAAGCTAAGGAAAACCCATGCCACTCACCTGCAGTTTGTTAACCCTCTCAGCCAGTTCAATCTTCACTCTTTCGCCTTCTGTAAATTTCACCTGCAGTTCCTGGAGCTGAGCATCCACTTTTTTCCGCTTGTGCTCAGCATCACCTTTGCCCTGCAGAAGAGCCTTCACCTCATTGGACAGTTCAACCTTCTCACTTTCCAGAGCTTGCTTTGCTTTTTCAAGATTTGCTTTCACCTGAAGAGGAAAAGAAAAGGCAGCAAAACCCCTCAGACTTCACATATGGCAGGATCCAGTGAGTACCTGTTTTTTCAACAAGCAAGTTGCAGACTGCTTACTCAGAAAAAACCAAGACGAACAGCCTGTCACCGATTATCAGGTGACAATCTAACAATCAGAGAAGACAACAATGTAGAAAGAAGTCCTGCACCATCAGATTTCCAAAGTAAAGGTTGTACAAGCTAACAAGTGCTAGCAGTGAGAAGAATGTCTTGGCTGTGCAGTGTAATGTAACATGCCTAACAGGAGAAAAAAATTAAATGTCACTATTTAAAACAGCTTTATATATGCTTCATGGAGAAAAATGATCTACCAAGGGAAGAAGAACACACATACGAGTATCATGAACACTTTATGCTTTTCTGCACTGTCATTTCAGGGAGGTTGACTGCTTTGGCCTTGTGGTTTTTGTTCCACATACCCGTTTGGTTTGTTCTAACTGTTCTGCCAGCTCTTCAATAGCTTGTGAATGTTTCTGTCTCATCTCTTGGATTTGAGCCTCGTGAGTCTTTGCCTCGTCTTCAAGGGTCTTCTTCAAAACCGTGACTTCTTGTTCTCTCTTTGACCTGCAAAATTCACAACTTCCGTTTAGATGCCAAGGAGGGAATCAAACAGAGGTGTATATCCACCAACAGCAAATCTAATGCAGAAAAATGCCAAGGTCTGTTCAGGCTACAAAGACAGTTTTCAAAGGTAGCAATTAGCACTGCATCCTTCTTAAGTGCAAGCTGGCAGCATTATTTCTGCCTAAGAAGTAACAGCCTGAAAGTACCAATGTTTCAGGGGTACCAATAATACTTTGCTTTGGGACCAAATCAACTTTCTGACACCAGCTGAGGTAATACAGTCTTGACTAGGGCTTGCACACCACCTCCTTCTGTTGTCACTGAGGCTGCTAGCCAGTGATAAAGGCAGACTTGCAATGGTAAGAGACTGAATAGAGCAAAATTATTAAAAACAGCCAAAACCAAACCCAAATAAAGGTAACACAGCCCATGTTGGAGTTACCTCAGCTCCTGCTGAGCAGCTGTAGAATCTAGTGTGTCTTCTAGCTCTGTTTTCAATGCTTCCAGCTCTTCTCCCAGATCCCGCTTCTGTTTTTCAGCTTTATTCCTGAATGCTCTCTCTGACTCCAGGTCTTCCTGCAGCTCAGTGATCTGGGATTCGAGTTCTCTGATCTTTTTCAGGGCCATGTTCTTCTGAGCTGCCTCTTCTTCCACTCTGTGTTTGACATAGGATTGGGTCAGAGCTAGACTTAAACCATACACAAATTAAGACAAGCTGTCCTACTAAAAATAATCCAGAAAAGCTGGTATTGGTCAGCTCTACAATTTTATATTCAGACATTGATCCGTATATGATCTACAAATTCTAAGCTTTATCTCCCAATACTTGAGACAGCACAATTACTCACCTTAAAGAAGGGGACAGAGAGAAGACTGACAACAGAAGAAAGCAGAAGAGAAAGCACCATTTTACATTGGAAATTGGACACTTGACTGACTAGATGAATACAGCAACTACCAGAGGGACAGCGTGCTGCCACTACTTTTTAATTCCAGTTTAAGGATTACTACTCCAGCCAAACGCATGCAGTGTCTATTGCATCCATAGTCTAGTTCTGTACAGAGAACGTGGCACTGAGCAGCAGCTAAAGAACTCCAATGCCAAAGACATGGATCTTAAATAGTCCACAGGCTAAAATACAACATCCACAGAAAGCATTTATCCCTATTCACCCTATTCCAAGTGACACAAGACAAGAAATACTTCCCAACCAGGTTGTCCCTGAACCCCACAGGTCAGGTTCTCACCTAGCTAAGGCTGCCTGCAGCTCCTCTTCCTTCTTGGCCAGCTGCATTTTGAGTTCTGCAACCTGAGCCTGCAGCTCAGCAATCTGGTCATGCAGATCAGTGGAGTCCCCCTCAAGCTTCCGACGAGTCTTTTCCAACTCTTGCCTCTGCTTTTCTTCACGTCGCAGGCGTTCTAATGGAGATGGGGACATGTTAGGTAACAAATGACACGTACTCAGAACACTGTATGAGCACAAAAAAAATAGATCTATTTAAGCAATATTTTCCTGATAACACAGCTGTCCAAAATGTAGCTGGACTGCATTATTTTGTCAGGACCTATACAGGCTCCATATTTTGCCCTCAAAATATATCTGGGCAATTTCCCTTCCCCTCACCTTGCAGCCATACCTCCTTTTCCCACTTTCACAGTAACAACGCAAACACAATGCCAGACTCACGCCACACAGGCATAAGCACCCATTTAGTGATGCTGAACACAAGGTCTGCTCTCCCTTTACTGAGAGGCAGTCTCCAGAATAACCTTCTAGAACTCTGAAGAACTTGGGCAAACAGGCTATCAGAAACAGCACTAACCCTGACAGACTGATGCTGCTGGAAGTAGAAAAGTGGAGACACTTCCACAGCAGGAAAATAAAGAGAACCAGCCTCTCTTCTCCATTGGCCTGGCTGCTTTGGAGAGGATTTTTATTTAGATCAAGGGGTCAGCTGACAAGGCACATAACCTTCAGCCACACAGAGCACAGCTCTATCAAACTGATCAATAGCTTACAGTGTAGACTAATATTTAACCCTTCAGACACTCAGGAGGACTAAAACTCTTTCAGAAATGAAAACTGAAGTTCAACAAATCTTTTTCTTTTTAACAAGAAATCACCTAAAACTAATCAGGCAAGTTCTTTACAGGATCTATCTTTAAAAAAAACCAAACAAACCAAAAACCAAAACCACCTTCAAGGTCTGTGATCATGGCCTCATGCTTATTCTTCAGTTTGGCTAAACTCTTAGATTTTTCCTCTTCCTCTGTCAGGTTTGTTGTAAATTCAGACATTCTGTCTTCCAAGAGTTTCTTTTCCTGCAGAATTGATAAGGTAAAGTCAAAAGAATTGCTGGGAATTACAGGGTATTTTTCCAGATCTGACCGCTTAGAAATGTCAATGTCATAAGTGCTTACTCCTGCTACAAGGAAACTCAGACAGAAATACTTTCAGAATCACAAGCAGAATTCAAATAAATTTAAAGTTGAATTTAAATTAAACATTTGTATACGACGCCCTGTTCAAAACTGAAAGGGAAGTCTGTTTATAAAACATTTGGATACTGTTTGGCATAACAATGCATCAGAAAATGTTTGCTCATGGATCATTATTTAGTCAAGGTTATTTAAATATCATACAATACTGACTGTTGAGAATACAGGCAGGCAGTTACTTTCAAAAATTCAGGTCAGAATTCTCAAAGACAAGACTGAATTAATTCGTAGGTTTCCCTGTAATAGGAAAAAGGTCAGCCGTAGTGATTTTCTCCAAGAGAAACACCGATGCATCTTTAGCTTATGGAAGAAGATGCAGGAGTCTTACCTTAGCCAATTTGAGATTCTGATCTTCCAGAACTAGCACATCTTCTTCCAATTTCTTCAATTTGGCCTCTGTGGTAACTTTCTCTAGCTGCAGCTTCTGCCTTGCGCTTTCCTCTTCCTCAAGCTGCTCCTCTAGTTCCTTCAAAACACCCAAAGAAAAGCAAGGTATTTGTCAGTGCTGCTCACCAATCCATGGAACAGCATAGTTGCAATACTAGAATGGAAGGTTTCTTCACCCTTCCTTCAAGGAATTGTCAGTAGATACTAGACTGACATGTCTCCATAACTTAATGCAACATAACGCATGCCAATCAACAAAATTTCTAGCAGAAAAAAAATGCTATGTTTCAAAGAATACTACCATACCTAAAACAAAGCAAAGGCTTGTCTAAATTATTTGAGAAGTGGCCATCACCTTCAAGAATGAAACACCTCATTCCAGACAACTGACTGAATGCCTCAGACTCAACACCAGAACTGCTGCATTCTATTGCTGTTTCCATTGATGGATTTTCTTATGCCTCTTTCCCCACCTTCTCTCCTTAATTTCCCTCCAAGCTGAGGCAAAAGAACCACTCTAACTCATACTATCCTCTTTACTGACAAGAGACAGCATTCCTAAGGCATTACCTGGATGTTCTGCTGCATTTTCTTCTTTTCAGCCTGAAGATGTTGACATCGTTCTTCCTCTTCCTCCACCCTTGCTTCCAGGTCATGACATATCTCCTCCAGTTCTTGTTTCTTGGCTGTCAGGCGAGCTCTTATCTCCTCAGCTTCAGCACACAGTTCGGTTTCTGCTTGCAACTGTTCCTGCAGCTGCATCTTCTCCGCCATTAGCTACATTGGATGCAAAGCCAGAAATAAGACAAGCTCCAATTTACCAAAACACTTAGCAACGTGTGTTAAGTGATGTTCTATGTTCCTCTGTTCCACAGCTACAGTTTTAAACATTGCAGTAGTCCCCTGCTATTAACCAAAAGCTAAATATTAAAACCCAGTTTTAAGTGTGTGTTCTCCTTAACAAATCAGATACTGCAACCACAAATTATTCACCAATTTCTCAAGACCATGTCCATTTGAAATACAGATATTGTCTATTTCCCCCTAAAAAAGTAACAAATAATTATCAGCCCTATGGGAAAAAACAACCCTGCTCCCACCTTCTGTGCTCCAAACAAAAAGGATTCCATTAATGACAAGACTGAATTCAACCAGCTTGCTGTAACACTCAGCCAAAGGAGACTTCTTTTCCTATAATGGCTGTAAAAGGGCAATGGTAGTCACTGTACAAAAAGACCTACTACAGGAAATGAGCTGCAAGAAGGGCAAAGGAAAGTGAACAAGAGGCAGCCAAGTCATGTTCCAGCCAGTTGGAATCCTGCAGTTTGCCCATCAGACCAAGAAAGCGAAGAAGATGCTCTCAAGCAGTTGGACAGAGAACGATTTTTAGACATCAGATTTCCAAAACTCACCTGGGCCTGGAAGGTCTCCATCTCACTCAGTCTATTTTCTGCAGCCAGCTGCTTCTCCTTGACCTTTATTAGTTCTTCTTCCTTGGCCATCATCTCCTCCTCCTGTCTGCTCACTTGCAGAAGGGGCTTCACCTGAAAAAGAAGCCAAGGGAATGAGATGTGTATAAGGAATAACAAAAACATGAAGAAATGCTCTTGTACTTAAGATAAGCATTGAACAAAGCAACAATTCAGATAAGTGTCTTACAGGAAGGACTGATCAACTGGTTTGTTGTGAACACTGCAGGAATCATACAGGACTAGTATAAGCTAGTCTGCCAGTAGCCCACTTTGTGCTAGTCCATTTATTCTCCTCCAGAATGGGAAGCATCAGGAAAAGGTTCAGTAAATTCCAGACCCTCAAGGGTTAATAGTGAGAGAATAAAAAAGATCCCATACAAAGGGGAAATTCACAGTTAAGTCAATGCCACATAGGTGGACTTCTGTAAGGCCTTTGGCATGGTACTGCACAAGATCTTTCTCTCTAAACTGAAGAGATACGGACTTAATGGTGATCAAGGAACTGTCTGGGTTGAATCCAGAGAGGGATTCTATTCTGCCCCTCTGCTCTGCTGAGACCACACCTGGAGCGTTGCATCCAGGTCTGGGGTCGTCAGCCTAGGAAAGACATGGACTTGATTAGGTCCAGAGGGTCACAGAAAATGATCAGAGGGCTGGAGCATCTCTGCTGTGAAGACAGGCAGAGAGCTGGGGCTGTTCAGCCTGGAGAAGAGTAGGCTCCAGGGAGACCTCAGAGCACCTGTCAGTACCTCCAAGGGGTTCACAAAATAGAGGAGGCCAAACTTGTTAGGAAGGCTTTTTGTGACAAAAAGGTAATGGTTTTAAGCTAGCAAAGAGAAGATTCAGACTACATATAAGGAAGAAGTTTTTTACAATGAGGATGATGAAAGACTAGAACAGGTTTTCCAGAGAGGTGGTGGACAGATGCCCGATCCCTGAAAACATTCAAGGTCAGGTTGGATGGGGCTCTGAGCAAACTGATCTAGTTGAAGATGTCTTTGCTCATTGCAGAGGGACTGCAAAGGGAAAACTATTACCTTGGTGAACAACCTCCACCATTGCCAGTTCCGCAGTTTCAAATAGGCAGCACAATTCCTCTGAAGCACTTTCATAGCTGTCAGCTGCTGCTGGCGCTTGGCAAAGGCTCTGCAAAGCAAGTGGAGACAAGATGAAGGAACCCAGAGCAGCACACAATTCACACCATCAAGCCCTTTCTTAGATACTTCTAAGAAATATCTAATTGTTTTTTCTTTAGAAGGTTCCCTCTCAAAAACCAGCAGCTTCCAGTGAACTTCCTCCTGATTTTCATTTTTTTTCTGCTCAGGTAAGAGTGGCCATTTTTTCCTTAATCCAATTTCCTATTTCAACAAAATTTCCCTCGTCTTCTATTCTAAAAAGCTTTACTATCTTCACTTCCAAAAAGGGAGATCTGAAACAGAGGTGTTTTCTCCTACCAAACTGACAAGTACTACTTTTCATCTTAGAACTGTACCAAATTACAGCCCTACCTCATAGCTTAAAAGAAACCCTACACCTCCTGCATCAGTACTGTACTAAGACTTTTCTATTTGCACCTTCACAGCATTTCTGTCAAAAACTTGATCTACTGCATGGCATTCTTACAGAGTAGAACAGACTTTACTGCTCAGGTAGTTTCTGGGATACAGCACAGCGATGCCTGCAGGTGCCAGAAGTCTGGCATTTCAGAGATGAGAAAATCCTAAATGACCATCAACTGTTATATACAATAAATAAATCATGAGCTTTCTGACAAAAAATAATTTCTAGACAGAACAATTTCCTTTTTTTGAAGATAAACTTGTACTTGAATGGGAGAAATACATGTTTATGATGTACTTTAAAAACCATGGTACTTACTTTCTGGCCAGGTAGCCTCTGCAACATGCTTGGAATCCAATAATGACATCTGTGATCTTCAGGTCTCTCTCTTCTTCAAGATGAGCAAGGACTCCAGCTCTGAAAAACACTTTACTCTGTCCAATTCTGTAAAGGTTGGAATCCAGCTCCAGTGCTTTGATCTAAAAAGAGAGAGAGAAGAATTCATGTTCTGCAAAGACTGTTTCATGTGAAACATCACAAAAGATATTTGTAGCTCATGGCTCTAAGACAGCCCTTCTCTACAATGAGCCACTCAGGCAAACCAAAGCTGTTAACTCCCAATAAATTCCTGGCCTATCCCAATTAGAGGACATGGAGCTCAGCCAAGCACAGCATCAAATGGAGGTAATCAGAGGCAGAAAATATGACAGAAAGCATCATTTAATACAGTATCACATCAAGTACTCAAAATACAAGGATGCTTCGAGGAGTGCATGTCTAGTCCTGACAGCCCTCTTCCTTTCCTAGAAGAAACACATCTGTTGATCCTTCCTATTCACTTCTTCTCAGTCCTATCTTAGTCAAAAAAAGACACCCCAGCCCAACCTTCCTTCCAAGGACTGCTGCCAATGCTTATACTAGCTAAGCTAAGAAGAATCAGCTATACTCCTGTAAGACAGAAAAAAGGGAATCCCTTACAGCCAAGTTCAATTCAAGCCTAGTCATCAAGCTAGAGCCAAAGCTTTCTGTTTGAAGCAGACAAATCTACAGAAACTAATTGGAGCCTTTGTTGAAAGCATTTGTCAGCAGCAGGCAATTACAAAAAGTTTACTGAAGCTCATACTTTAAGCATGTGCTAAAGATAGCATTAATGCTTCTAAGCATCTTGATTCTGTGAATACTGACGGCATCTCAAAGTATGCATCTGTGGAAACAGAAAGGTCCTCTTTGCTTAGAATTATTGAATCTCATGCTAGACAAAAGCCTCCATCCATGAAGCCAAGAGGAAGCTTTTTGCACCCTTCTCTCAGACAAAACATCTGACTTTGGAATTTTGGTCTGTGAGTACAAGTTATATTTAGCATGCACAACTCCAACTTTTAAACCACACCCACAAAGTTTATTCTATTAAAGTAGAGCTTCTGGGATGTTTTACCATCAGCACGCAAGCCTGCTTTCCATCCATAAATCCTTTGGGAATTGCATTTGGAGTTAAGATTTCATATCTGAAAACGAGAAAGCATCAGACTAGTCACACAAGTGTACTTGAAAACAACAAAAGAAATCAGTGTGTATTCCTATGCCATTATGAGTTCAACTGTCTTTCAAAAACACTGCACCTCTGGACAGCAGAGTACGAAGCAGCAGCCTTGGACAGGGTCCTCTATGCCTCACCTTAACTACATCCTTACCAGAGAAATCAAAAGTGCTTTTGGGAGGCTTTGTGGCAAGGAATACCAAGGTACAGATGCGCTGTCTTTGGAAAATTGGCAATCTAGCTGCAATAAAAGACTTCCGTTTTTGCACTTATGTCTTACCTTTGCCAGGCTAAAGACTGCTTCAGATTCTTTTCTAGAGCTTACCTTTGCCTGAATTCCTGGAATACAACTCTGTTGGGGAAACCTTGACGACAAATACGGATTCCCTCCAGCACTCCATTACAGCGAAGCTGGTCAAGGACCAAGTGGGGGTCCAATTTTCCAGCCTAGTGAGGAAAATGTATATTTTATGAATATCACAAGGCCTTTACAAAAAGAGCTTACCCTCTTCTATCTCCCCTTCTCTTTTTTGTAAAGTAGCTAATTCTCTCTTTTCTAGTTAGATGCAATGGAAAGCTTTTATGCCACCTTAAGAACTGCGAAAATCAGCCTCCAAAATTTTAGTAAGTATACAGATATTTAGGATGACCTTAAAAAATACCCTGAGAAAGCAGGGCCTCTTCCAGATCTCTTGTAAAACCTGACAAAAGCCATCAACCCAGCCACACACCCCAGGAAGCCCATGTAAGAATGAATGGGCTCTGCTGCTATAGCTGTCTTTACCTTCTTCTCATGGTTGGGGATAATGCAACGGACAAAGTTGGGGTTGGTGTTCCTCAATGTAGCCATCAGTTTAGCCAGCTGTTCTTTGTAGAGCTGTCCCACTGTCCGGAACATCCCCTTCCTGGTTTTAAAGGCCCCTGGCAATGCTGTATCTGACATGCCAGCGACCTGATCCAGCCCAACAATACGGTCCACTAGAGAGAGCACAGGAAAGAGCATTAAAATTCTCCCACAAACAAAGGAAGCGTTGGGACATACAAAGAACATCTGGGTAGAACAGGATAAATGAGAGGAGCTGAAGGATCCTTTTTGCTTCATCTCTACACAGATGTCAGCTCCTGTATAAAATTTGTGCAGGGATAGGAGCAGGAAGGAAAAGAAAGCATCAGCTCACTACAGGAAGTTTGAATGATGGAGTCAAACTTAATCCCAAACATACTCTACTGATGCCCTGGATGGCAGCACTGGAAGAGCAATCTAGAAGTGAGTTTCAGACACTTCTACTTGCTTAGCTTAGAAAACAACAAGAGTTCTAGCTGCTAGCCCAGCAGAGTCAACTATAAGTTAAACTCTGATCCAGAAGGGGCCACAGATAGAGGAAAAAGCCCAGCTTCACTCTTGCATTACAGGCAGGACTGTCATAACTGATGATCAGAAAAGTCAGTTCAGTGGTAAACTGAACAAGCACAGTAAAAGGCATGACAAAACCCAAACCTCAGGATACCACTGCTTGAGTTGTTTTTGGAGTAACAGCATTCTATGATACAGACATGAACAACAGCACTAGGAGAAAGTCCGAACTCCCTGCCCCAAGTTTCTCCACTATGCCACAGTGACATCAAAGCACTGATGAAACTGTCACCTTGATGGATGGACACGACTTTCTTTTTTTTCCCCTCAACAGAAGTCAGTTAGATCTGATAGCAGCTGGGGCAAGAAGAAACTGAAGTTTTAATTTTTTCCATTGCTTTTCTATTTGGAGACAAAAATTCACCCATCCAGCAAAAACCAACTGTATCACTATAAATTTCCACACCTCCAATACAACTTTATTAAGGGCTCCAAGCTACTTTTCACCATCTTTAGTGGCTGGCTGATGCCTACACTGAGGCTCCCTGTCTTCACTTCAGAAAATACACCTGCTTGTGCTCAACTGTCTCCTGATTAAAAAAAAAACGCAGCTGCTAAAAGACACCCCTACAAAATAATAAACTAGAAAGAATATTCTCATTTACAGCTAATATTAGCTCAAAACTGTTCACTTCTAGAGCAGCTGTTGGAATAGGGTCCAGGTCGTCTTATCAGAAAGAAAAGAAGGTTATGTTACTAGATGACATCACAGGGAAATCCACAGAAGTGCATCCTAGACTGTGGCTGTGTCAATTCTCTTAATCTTGAACCCTGCAATCTACTTCAAGACAGTGAAAAGGACAGTCACTTGCAACAGAAGATCTAGCTAAGAACAATAAATGAAAACTGGTAAGCTGTGGTCAGTTGACCTTTCAAGCCCAAAAGTACTCTCACACAGTAAAGGCCTTGTTAGGCACAACTTGCTGACGGCCATTTTTGATCCAGGACAAGTTCCTTTGCAAAACTTTATTTTAAATGATCAGCTGCTGAAGGGAAATCCCAGTACTAAAACCAGTGTTAAACTAGATTTCAGCTTCTACACAGTCTCAGAAATCTTCCTTCCATATCTTTCAAGAAATACAGCTGTGCTAGCTCTACATTCAAACAGCTGACAGGGATTTGTTCCTACCCAAGTTACGCAAGAGCAACTTTTAGCAGCTGAATGTGTCTATATTTTTGTATCCACCTTCAAGGTGAATTTTATTTTTGTTTCAAAGTCCATGAGGAGCTACTAGCACAAAGCAGAGGAAATGAACAAGAAAGACAGGCAGGTATGACAAAGGGACAAAGAAGTTAACGGAAGCATTTCTTGCATGGCTCTAGGATGCATCACACACATGACACGACAGCTGGGTTTCTCAGTCACCTGGTTCTAGATGAAGAATAGGAAAGTGTTGATAGAAATAGGCTCTCTGAACCTTCTGCATCTCTGCAACAGACAGAGACGTCAAAGAAAACCTACCACAGAAAGTGACAGTAACAGTAAGACTCAAAGGCAGATAAAACCCAGAGAAGATAGAGTAAAATACTGAACAACACTGCAGAAAGGGCACACTTAGTTGCAGGACTGAAAACAGATTCCACCTCAGATCTTGAGTGTTGCAGCTATGCAAACTGCTGGCTCATAATGGTGCATTCATATTTTATCCCAGTATTCCTCATTTTGAGACCAAATTGCTATATATGCAGCGAGCTGAACAGAAGTTGACGCAAATGAACCTCTCTTGCGTTACAGTGAACTTTTAATGAAGTACCATGATCTAAGCAAAGGATGTTCCAGATAATGATCATCTTGATGGCTTAGTCTTCAGGGGGAAAAAACAAAACAGCTCATCACAGGCTTTTGATGCTCAAGCTCTTTCACACAAAAAAAGAGCAAACAAATGAAATGAAGTTTAATTACATACCATCTTTCCACAGCTCAGACACAAACTTATCCGACGACTGGTGGAGAAGAGTAGCGATGTTATCGTTCAGTGGATCCATGTTCTTCATCAGCCATTCATCTGCCTTGTAATCCACCTGGAGAGGATAAACACACCAAGAAGCTTAGCAAGAAGCTTGCGGGGGGTGCGATTTTCTGCAGCCCAAAATCCAATAGCATCTGGCACAGTCTAGAAAAGTATCACCAAGATTTGCACTACAAAAGATTACCTAACCATTCTTGGATGTGCCATCTAAGTTAGCACACCTAGGAATTTCCAGCCCTTACAAAAAGCTGCATGTTCCATTCTGTCAGTAAAGGGAATGGATTTGCAATGCTACCATCCAGACTGTGACACAGAAACAAGATGCAATCAGCATTTTTGGTGATGAAGTCTTGATGCAGGTTTCTGAGCAGTACCACCAGTCCCACTAAGTCACACAGAACAAATTTAAACTGCTGTCAGTTTTATATGTCTTGAACTATAAATATAGATATAACTTGCAGGCAAATCTCCTTAGGCCCTGTAAGCTCCCATGCAATGGAACACTTCCATGAAATCTTTTGATGGTTTCTCATAGGCAACCATTTTGGTAAGTAGCCATTTCTAAGAAGCAGTAGTTATGAATTAAGCATTCCAACCTTCACATTTTAGTTATTATTTCTTTACCTTGCCAGCATAATGTATGATACAGAAGTCAGCTTTGTCTTTCAGCTGTTTTGGCTTCTGAAATTTGGGGTGGGTACCTTGTTCTTGAACAACTTTTTCCACAAAGCTTTTGTCTGTTGCTTTTGGGAACCAGCACTCTTCATCTAGCAGGGCCAGTATACCAGGAGGCCCAGCCTTAAAGAAGGGAAACATCAAAACATCAATAACTACATGACTACAACAATAATTAACACCTTTAGATGGCTAGAGGAGAAAAAAAAAGAATACCTAAGCAGATCCACATCACATTCACCTCGTGTGATATCAGTTAAACTACTTCCATTGTAAATATAAACTGTTAATAGTTCTTCAATATCCTCATCTGAATTTTGACCATTTTTATGAGAAAGTCTATCCTGTGCAATTTGTCTAGGTTTTTTTGGGAAAAGATATTTTTTTAATAGAAGAAATACTATTATACAGTTCTCTAAATATATTCAGGTGTCTAAATGCAAAAGGCCATAGCAGAAAGTTTCACAAACTAATCCTTACTATTGGAACATCGACTACAAAATTTGTAAATTCTCAAGTTTCATTCAAGCAGAACGAAAGCAACAGAGTTCACAGCTTCTCACCACACCTGTAGTTAAGTAAGGAAGTTCACACTACTTACAGCAAACTGCACATACATCTAGCACCATGCAGACCTACACAAGTGAGGACAATACAGTGAGAGGAAAAAGTGGCCAATTAGATCCATTTTCATGCAGTATTTCCTATGGAATTGATACTAATAGCCTTATTGGTGACACACTTTCAGACAAAGAAAAAACTGTTCACTCCTGCTTCTAATCAAATTACAATGTCAGTAGAGGATTACAAAAGCTAGAGGGCCAGTTTCCAATCCATGGGGAGAGATGTCCTCAATGATAAAATCAGTACAGTCATTTCCTGCAATGGTAAAACAACAAACTTACCGGCTTCTCTATGAGGTCAATGCAGGGCTGCAGGTCCAAGCCAAAGTCAATGAAATTCCACTCTATGCCCTCCCTCTGGTACTCCTCTTGCTCCAGAATGAACATGGTGTGGTTAAAGAGCTGCTGCAACTTTTCATTTGTGTAGTTAATACACAGTTGCTCAAAGGAGTTCAGCTAATGAAGAATAAAGTAGAAAGATGTTTGAGCAATTGCTTGTGAAGGCACACCTAGCATCCTCTTAGCACAAAAGATCATATCTGTGGTTCAGGAATCTAAGCTAGAACGGGGCAGACAGTCCACTGTCAATAACCCCTTTGGATATGAACTGCCTGTTTTGTCACATGCCACTGCACACTGCTGCGGTTCCTAGGGAAGTTCACACTCATTGGTTCTCAGATTTTGCAAAAGAATGTTTAGCTGTAAACAGCAGAAGAGTTACTGCAGCTACTTAACATGGGACAAAAAAGGACTCTGGTTTTCTCACAAATGCAGAGCCAGCAAGTCCTTTTCATAGGAAGAAGCAGCAACAGAAGCCTGAAGACAAATTCCTAAAAGTGTGTGGACTGGAAAGTCCCTTTTTAATCCTTATATAAAATCAGAGCAAGGAAAATGAGGGAAATGTCTTCAAAATTTCCAGATTTCTTCAAACCATAAGAACAAGGTTAATAACTCACAGTGCATTTTTACGTCTGGTCACACAAAACATAATGCAGCTTCTAAAGAAAAATTTCCTGTTCTAATTCCTCCATAATTAATAATTCCTAACTATGTTATTTCTTCTCCTCTTCTTTTCATGAGATCCAGCAACCGTGAAGTCAAAGGCATACCAATAAGAGGGAGAAGGAAACAAAAATACCCCCCAAAACCCAACCAACAAATGAAAATGAAAAGAAACAACCCCAACTTTTCTGTCTCAGTTTCTTTTTTCATTCATTAATTGGTCCAATTCATTCTGCAGCTGTTCATGAGCTAGACTTGATGTAATATAACACACGGTGACAGGAACTGCCTTGCTGGGATAATGGCAGGATACCTTTTTTTTGATGGCAATCTGTGGCTGCTTCAGATTATAATGCAAACCACATTCTAAAATTATGTCATAGAATCCCCTAACAGTTTGGCCTAACAGTTCACTGTCATCTAGAGAAAGAGCTCACATTTCCCCTCTCCCTCAATTTTCCTTCAGCTCTTCCTCTCCTACACTTATCTTGCACAAGATTTGATTTTGATTCCACTTTTTGTGGACTTCACATTCTTTCCAAGAGTGTGTTATTTTCCAGTTGTAAAGCTATTTCCTTCTGTGGTCTTTGCTCCATATCAAACTGTGCTGAGTGCAAGGACCTGACATCTCCTTACCTCAAAAATCTCAAAGCCAGCAATGTCAAGGATTCCAATGAAGGATGCACCCTGTCTCTTGGTCTTATCTAAAGCCTTGTTGATGCGCATAACCAGCCACCGGAACATCCGCTCGTAAGTGGCTTTGGCCAGTGCTTCAATGGCAAAATCAGCCTAAACAGCAAACAGAGAAACATCAAAAGTTGCATTACAAACCAAAGAAAGGCACAGATTACACTGTTTCAGGATCTAGCAGCATAACTGCTCTCCACCAGGAAATTCACTGAACAAGGCTTATTTCCGTTTATTCCAAATGAAAAGTAGATGGTTTAGTGATATTCCATATACAAGAGTAAAGAATTTGTCTCTAAAGTAGTGTGTCAAAACCAAATTTCAGGATCCTGCCTGCTGGAGGAAATAAGAGTTGCTATTAAAGAAAGAAAAACTATGCCCAGTCACTTTCAAAGACCGTAGTACCATGGAGTATTTCATAGGCCCATGGAAACGAATTTAAATTCAATTCAAATTTAAATTCCCTTGTAACTTTGGATTTTTGAAGCCCAATTCTCCCCTGCCACTACCCTATCTATGTTTGGCACAAATACTATGTGTAGCAAGAAATTAAACATCAAAAGGGACAGGCAGCATGGAAAGCCAACCTGTGACTTTTTCCAGACTTCAATCTCTTACCAATCCCTTCCATTTTACAGGGCCATGTTTCTTTATTCAGAGGATAATGCTGTTCATAAAAAAGCCAGACAATGAGTAAGGACAGGGGATCGCTCCACTCAAAGGCCATGAGCTCCTAGGTGAAGTTCCATTATGGCACAACCAGACCAGAGTGTTATAAAATTTCCAATCAATTTCAAGGGTGAGCAGCAAATTCTTCTTAGTAGCTGACCTACTCAAAAATAGTGCTTTCTGTATTGCACCAACTTGAAAATGTTACCCTTGCATACCACATTGAAACTACTAACTCCCCAGGGACAGCTAGTCACCAAAATTAGGGGATCTGTGTTCTCTTTCTTTTTTTGAGAAAAAGTGCTAAGGGACCAGGTGAATTCTATCTTTAGATTACATAAGCAAGAAAAATATTATGCTAGAAGCAATATATTATGGTACAATATTCAAGTGTGCCTGCCATACATTGCAGTAGTTTTTACTAACCATCATAAAGATGGTTAGTAAACACTACAGAAACCTCTGATACATTTATAAGCTATGCAGCAGTAAGATTAGAGACCAAAGTACTCATTCATTTTTTGAGAATGCCTACCTGCTCTTTGGTTTGAGCTTTCTGGACATAGTCTCGTCCGACTTTGATGCGAGGAGTCAGGATACCCCTAGTGAAATCTGTCACGTTGATACCCAAAAGGTGAGACACCTTCTGAGCAGCTAAAGATGGTAAGAAGAAACAGAAAGATTCATATTATTTTGTTTTTCTCACAGAAAACAAGAGAAAAAGAAAAATATTTCGACAACTGTCTTTAGAAAAGTCAGGAAACAGCTTACAAAAAACATTAAACGAAGGACAGGTTTCTGAGACAAAATAGCTTCCTAACAAAAATACTCCAAAAAACCCCTCTCACAACCCATACTACAGTTCACTGAGTTTCTCCAGAAGTCAGAGTACATTTGAATAGCCTCATACTACTAAGTTGTAACACAGAAACTATAGAAAGGTCATTGTCTGTAATCAACTTAAAAATACATCAGATAACGGATTTCTTCAATCAAGCTAATCGTTCTGTCTTCATCTACTGATTAGTCTTTGAGACAACTCTATATTTCAGATTCAGGATCCAAAACCCAAACGGTTTACTCTCCTCCTTAAAAAGATATTTAGAGCATACTTTAAATAATAACAGCAAAAAAAAACCCACTTAGTGATTCATTAGCAACATCTGCATTTCTGCAGTACATTTACAATGCCAGTCTAAGAGTTAAGTCTTCCAACAAATAGTCTAACACGTGAAACATGGGACTATTTACACATTCAACAATGGGCAGTGTAATTAAAATATGTACACATGCTTTTATACCCACCATAAATCTATCCATCACCTTACTCTTACAGTTACCAGACTACCTACAAAGGCAGCAAAGAACATTCCTTAAAATCTGATAATATAGATTTGAAGGAGCAATTACTGTAGCCTGCTTAAAACACACACTCCACATATTCCAGTGGAGTAATCCTTTTCATCTGTTCATCACGTGTACTTCCTGCCTAGCCCTGACACAAGAACAGTGCCACATTCCTGCCCATGGGTGGCTGCAAACACACGCCTGGCAGAACACTCTGTGTTTGTATGGAGCACGCCAGGTCCTCTGACAAATAATTCACCCTGTGGAAAAACAGGACTCCAGCATGCCATACATACTGCAATACATTCTCCCACTTGCAAGAACTTCCTGTAGGCTTTTTTGCTGCACTTTTCCTTGGTGTGGGGGAGGAGATTGGTTACCTGTATTGTCTGGCATAGAGGCTTGGTCTGTATTACGCTCCTTCTTGAATACTATGTTGCCAAGTTGAAGAACACCTGAGATAACCTTCAGCAGACCTTTTAAAATAGTAATAATATGAACAGCTTAGTATCAGACATCATCAAAAGCCTTGATATGACCTAGTTATCTTTTCTACCACCGTTAAGAGGCCTATCTCAGCATGCCAAAAACCCTTCTGAAATTTAGGAAAAAACACCTCAGGCTATTCCTCTAAATGACTCCGTTTCAGGACGAAGGACTTGCCTTGTCATTCCTACGCAAGACTATAGAGCCTAGAAATTTAGTCATTCTCAACATCTCTATAAAACAATCAGAGACAGGACTGAGGGTAAAGTGCCACCTACAACATCTATATTTTTTAATAAAACACTTTCTCTGCTTGAGGGCCAAAATTCATGTGATGAATTCGATACTCAATTTTCCTGAACAGTTATTGTTGAACAAAGGAAAAAGACAGTTAACAGTACACCTCAAATAAAGATTTTGTTTCTTTAACCCTGTAACACCTTCAGTTCCCTGACCAAGATCTGTAGTCCTTACAGACACACATTATAATGTACGGAAGGCAGCAGGATGTGGGCGAAAGTGCCTGTACCGTAACTATTACTAATTATACGCTGAAGCACCCCAACCCATTGCTAATGATATATTCACACCTTGCAAATGATGCATGTCAAAAAAAGCCAAACCATCAGATGCCAAGACAGGGAAGAAGATATCAATTCAATCTTCACCATGTATCAAAGCTCATTGCATGATAGCTTCCAGTTGCCTCGAGCAAAGTAAACTGCCAGTCACTTGAAGGAGATCTTGTAACAAAGGCATTTTTGTACCCCAATTTCTACTTGTTTATGCTGATTTTGGCTGAGGTAGAATGAATTTTCTTCACAGTTGCTGTTACGAGGCTGTGTTACGGATTTGTGCTGGAAACAAGTGTTCGTAACACAAGGATTTTTTAGTTACTGCAGAGCAGTGCTTATGCAGAGTCAAGATTTTTCTGCCTCACCCCAGCAGTAAGAAGGCTGGGGGTGCACAAGATGGGAAAGGACAGAGCCAGGACAGCTGACCCAACTGACCCAAGGGATATTCCATACTACATGGCATCATGGTCAGCATATAAAGCTGAGAGAAGAAGGAAGGGGAGGATGTTGGGAGTGATAATGTTTGTCTTCGCAAGTCACTGTGTGATGGAGCCCTGCTTTCCTGAAGACGGCGGAACACATGCCTGCCACTGGGAAGTGGTGGATATTCCTCATCTTGCTCTGCTTCATGTGCAGCTTTTGCTATACCTATTATGCAGTCTTTATCTTGATCCATGAGTTTTCTCACTTTTACTATCTCAATTCTCTCTCCCATCCTACTGGGCAGGAGTGAGTAAGTAGCCATGTACAGCTTAGTTGCCAACTGGAGGTGAATCACAACACTATCACAAAAAGATTTGTTTTAAGAAAACATCCTTAACATAAGAGAGTGAACAAAGGCTGCATATATGCTACATTAGGAGTAACAGAAAAGAAATATATGTTTGTGATTGTGCCCCTCCGCTCGGCACTGGTGCAGCCTCACCTCAAGTCCTGGGTGCAGTTTTGGGTGCCACAATAGCAGACAAATTTAAAGCTACTAGCTTTAGTAGTAAAAGTCTCCTCTGGAGAAGAGGAGACTGAGGGGGGACCTCAGAGCAGCCTACAGCTTCCTCACAAGTGGAGGGCCAGGCACCCATCTCTCTGGTGACCAGTGACAGGATACAAGGGAACAGCATGAAGTTGTGTCAGGGGAGGGTTAGGCTGGATCTTGGAAAAAGGGCACTGGAACAGGCTTCTCAGCAACTGTAAAATATTAAATCTATTTTTGCTCTGGTGCCTGGAATCAATAACTGGTCTACACAACAGCAAAGACATGCCCTAGAGCATACATTAAAAACAACTCAAAAAATTGAGTATAGCAGGACACCCTGATGATGAATTGGGCTATCACTTCTTTTATTTGGTTTGGGCAAATTTCTCTTCACCTCCATATGGAATTTTCAGTCTCAGATGATTCAGGATATCAATAAATGTATCAAACTGTCAATAACAACAGCCTGGATTTAAACAGTTGGACTGTAAAGAGCAGAAGACACAGGTAAATAAATGTTCCCTACAGCTACAAGACCTGCAGCCTCCAGCAGAGGAGGTGGTGACCTCAAACCACAACAGATGCTTACTTGCTTCAGTGTAGAGAGTAACAGTCCTAGCTTTAGAAGATTATATACATTTCAAAAGTGAGACTTTGCAGAACACTGATTCCCAACCAGTGGGGCAGATAATGAATGAGAGAGTACAGAGCTCTGGTGAATATGTATCACTGCACTTTGTGCTGGCTGCATGCAATTCTATTTTCACTGACATGCTACTGTGCTCCCAGAATCAGACTATATTAATTTCTGATCAGCAGTTCAGTGTTAAGCTGGAAAGAAAGGCACTATGACCAGCCCATTTTCAAGGGACTAATCCAGCAGTGGTTGGATCAGGTACTTTAGAGCCACTGCTAAGGGATTGGGGGAGCGCAAAAGCCATGCACTGCATAAAAGAATGAGAGGATTCTTGTATCTTGGATGTGTTTTTCATAAACTGGGTACACAAGCCTCAGAGTGGAACAGAAACAGCTAGCAGAAGCATGTGTTTATTAGGTGCTTGTTCTAAAGTTAACTCTATAACCCGAAACTGTGTTGGTAGATCCTGAGGTGGGCCACGCCAAAACCACTAAATTTTGTTACCTGCACACTGTTTACTCAGGGCAGGGAGAGCAGGAACAGACACAAGCAAAACAAAACCAACCAAATCCCTAAACAAAAAGCTAACAAATCAAACCAAACCAACCAAACAAAAAATAACATCAGAACAAAAAAGCTTGAGACATGGCCTATTCCCTCTTTTATTCCTTGCACATTCATACCTATTTGTTCTTCATCTGGAATGCCCATGATCTTCATTGCCTCCATGGTTTCCTGAAACATGTCCTTGTCTTGCTGACCTGGGATAGTAACGTGCCCATTGGAAAGGAAGCGGTATTTGTTGTAAGGCTCCAGCAGCAGATCATCTTAGGAAAGAATTGAGAAAGAAGTTGCTATAGTTTTGTTTTTTTTTTTAACAGACAACAAGCTACCCCCAGTATCAAATTTCTGACTAGCATACACTACCAGCTCCTGGATGAATCTAGGATTAAGGCCAGGTTTACTTCAGGCTGAACATTTAATGTATTTTGGATAAACACAGAATTTTATTGTGTTATTTCTTCCTATTCCTTCCTCTGGACTACTCCACCAAAGCAGTGTCATTCATCATTAGGTCCTAAATCTGTAAAAAGCAAGGATTAACTTGAAAGTAAATTTGTCTTTAATTTCAGATACCTCATTTGTTTCAAGTCAGATAAAAGTTAATAAATTAACTCTTGAAACAGTAGCAGCTATAAGAAAGCCCTCTCTGTGTGACATTCCAGCAGATCCATTTGCAGTTCTTGCACAACACAGACCCAGATTACCAGGCTGAGGTATTAAAACAAGGTGTGCTGGGATTCCAGACTGCTAGAGCTGTTTAGAGGCTTGCAGATTTGCTCCACTCTGTTACACACAGAGTGCATCACAGCAGGACCATTCCTGCACCAGAATGGTTTATATCATGCAAGACTAGACTAAACATGGGACAGTGATTTAGATAAGGAAGGGCGTAGAGTCATTGCTGGCAGGGAGACAAGTGCAGGAAGGAACCAGAGAAGCAAGTTTTCAGGAACTGAGAAGTGCAGGGGGAGGGCAGATGGATGTATGACTGCATGAAAGAAGTGGAGGAGATCTGACCATATCCAAAAGGCAGAGAAGAAGGAACTGCGAAGAAACAGGTCCTGTCTACAAGTGTTCTGAACCCTCTGTTGTTTTAGTTATGGGATTGTCTCTTCACAATAGAGTCATACTTACTCTTCAAATGCTCCCCTGCCCCAGAGAGCAGGTAGTAAAAAATGTGGAAGGTTCTCTCCTCTTTGGCCTGGCGAATTGCACGTGACTTCTCCAGCAAATCTTCAGAGAGTCAAGGCACGTGATAGGACATACAAATCCCTTCCTATTTTGTGGTAGGAGAAAAAGCTACCTGATGTCCTCCTCATACCAACTGACAGGGGTATTGGCTTAGCAATCATTATCAGTCAACAACCCACTGAGCTCCTGGTCTCAGTTCTGCCAGCCTCTGAATGATGGCTATGGTAAGAGAGACTTAACTGGTAAGAAACAAAAAAATAGTGGCCATCAATCCCCACTTGCCTTGGACAGAAGCGAGAATAACTTATGAAATTCCACACCCATTCATACTGCTGCAGTTTATGCTTGCATTTCATCTCTCAAGATTAGAATTCATTCATTCTTTCAGAAAAGATCTGCACTATCATCACAAAGGTCACAAAATCCTATTGAGGAAACAGGAGACTACAACAGTGATCTTGATAGCAGAAATTTAGGGTGCTTCCAACTGCTTTCTCAACCTAAGTGAGTTGAGAAGAGACTGCTAGATAGCATTCCTGACACCTCTAGAGCCTTGAACCTTTCAAGGGGTCACAGAAAGGATACAGGTCTCAATATTGGCTCCAACAATGTAGCCGTTGACATCAAAGTTGATTCTGATAAATTTGCCCTAAGAAGAAGAAAATAGCACAAAAATTAATATTCTTTGTGTTTGGTAACAACAGTAAACTACAGATACAAACCTTCTCCTTTTAATCCAGGAAAAGAAACTCCAAACAGGTCAGGCAGGTTTTAGGCAAACCATAATGTCAGCCAATAGGCAATGCTTGCTGATCACAACAGCAATTGAACAAAAAAGACACCAAGCACTTCCAGACACTTCTGTCATTGTGACAGCCTACAAATCACACTCACTATGTTTCAACCTAAATTTCCCACAACATAGGTCCCTTCAATTTCATGTTACACTACCTTGACAGTTCCATCTCTTTCAGTGTTAGTTTCAACCATTGTCATTTTGCTCCAGTTTCCCCACCTGTCTCTCAGATGCTGTCCATTGCTCTCCAGAGCAAGCAAAATAATGATGAGTATTTGCTCTCTAGGATAAAACTGACTGTAATGATTATAACGGAAATCAGCACAGATGATCCTGGCACAGGGTCTGGTTTCTTCATTCTAGAGACGTAAAAGATCTGTTCTGGGTAATTCACTGAACGAAATTAATTTCACAGATTAAATTAAAGGAAGTCACTCAGTTACTCTATCCCTGACAGCAATTCACCCAAAAGCAGAACACTCTGGAAAGCGTAAAATACACTTTTGATGCACTTTTCGAATACATTCATGACAAAATAATACTCACAAATCTTGAGGAGTTGTCATTCTTTACTGTCTTGGCATTTCCAAAGGCCTCCAGGATGGGATTAGCCTGGAGCAACTGTCTCTCTAGTTCTCCCTAGAGAGAAATCCAAAATTAATAAAGTAGGTAGCGGTTCACTGCATTAACCTTGGGTCAAACCAGCACTGCAGTTTCAATTCACACTAGTTTGGCATCTGTTGCAAAGAAGCCATATTAAACCTTAGGAGATGATGCCTTAAACCTTCAAAGGAGACTCAGTTATCTGGGTTAAACAGAAACATTCATAAATAAACCTTATTCTCTTCCTCCCGGTATGTCTTTCTTTTTGCAAGAAGCCCTTCAAAGTCACTTGGCTTTTACATCCTGCAGACTTCCCAGGTACAAAGTGAAAACCATACCACCATCCAAGACCAGGCCCTCATCCCAGAAGTGTACTGCCATAGAGGCTGGAAGAGTGAGGTAAATCCTATCTTGCTACTTAAAGACAGCTCTGAACACTGCTACTAGTAGGTTAAGAAGTTAGTCTGAAAAGGTCTAATGTTTTATTAAAAAAACAAACAAAAAGCTTGCACTTTTCTAAGAGTCTATGTCTTACAAAGTACAAACAAGCAAAAATCTCCATTGTAAGGAGAACACACAAAAAAGAGAATTAGTGGTATCCCACAAACTGCATGATTGCTTGCATTCTGCTGCTATATTCACACACTCCTCCCCTCAAGGAACACAAAATGCTGGAACTGTAGAAAAAGAAATTCAGAACTTTTATCTCTGTCCAGTACTAGACCATAGAAGCATATATACCTTTCCCTGCAGGCTCTACATGTATTCCCAGCTCTCTTGAAAAATTACTTGTCCTCTGCACTAAAAGCATGGAGTTCTCTATATTTCAAGATCAACTAAAAAGCTTCTGGAGACACAAAATTACAGTTTAGATTAATGTTTCTCTTTTCAGCAGTTATCAGTAAGTACTCAAGACTGCCTGTGCATAACAGATGGAAAGGAAGTTTGATTTGTGAGAACTGGGATTTATGGGGAAACTATTTATGTTATTTCTAAAGGAAAATTGTTCCCATTTGTTCTCTAAGACAAATTAGTTCTTACACAGTGTCTCTAAAAATACAGAAAATTAAAAAAAAAAGG
This sequence comes from Cettia cetti, assembly GCA_013401135.1. Classification (NCBI taxonomy): domain Eukaryota; kingdom Metazoa; phylum Chordata; class Aves; order Passeriformes; family Sylviidae; genus Cettia; species Cettia cetti. The sequence goes on from VZUI01086668.1 coordinate 49,097, forward strand.
AAGATATATGAGAAACTGTACAATGAACTACAAGTCTTTATTTTTTACTTCCACAATCACTTCACTTGATGCTTGCAAAGTGCAAGGCCAAACAATACCCCCAGCCCTGGTGGAACTGCACATACACAGAAGGGGCAGCTGCTGCAAAAACCTTCATTCACTTTGACATATATGTAACAAGACACTTAGCCCTGGTACAGGAACCTGAGCTGGGACATCATCTGTCATACAGCAGACCCAGCATCTGGCATTGGCAAGGAAAAAAACCTTGAAACTAGGTTTCAGTCCTTGAAACTGTATGGTAGTTACATTTCCCCTTGTGTTCTGCCACATGTACTGATGTTGGAATTCTCTTCCCTCGCACCAATCCTCTTCCCCATCCTGCAGTGAAGTCCGAGGCCTCTAACTGCAATTTGTTACTATTCAAGTGAGAAATTATAGCAACAGGGCACTTAAACTCAACTATGGAAGAAGGAGGGAAGAGAAATCAGGCTTTGGCATCAAATCTATTTTAATTATTTGGTTGGAATTAAAACTGAGCCCATACTTAGCTACAAAGACCGGAAGTTTATGCAAATCCACGTATAATATACCCTATTGTTACTTAGTACCGCAGGAAAAAGTGTCATTAGTTCCAAATGTTGGTAAATTGTAGTTTAGAGGTGACTAGGTCTCTTGAAACACCAAGGTAGCACTGTGCATAGAGAATGCCAGCTCAGCCTCACAACAATATGAAGCTCTGGGGAAAGGAAAATGATGAAGAGTTGGTCAAATCACTGACCTCTCCTGATCTGTCTCAGCACCATGACACAGTGGGAAGATCCAAGTTCTCAGCATGCCACAGTAACAGCACATAAGATTAAGTGTCTGCAATTACTGTACCCATCCCTCACTGAATGATGTCTTTGTTTAAAAGGCAATTCCATTATGTTTAAAATTTTTTAGAAGTTTTTGGGTGGAGTTTGTTTGGGATTTTTTTACCTTAAATTTTGATGGTCACCTTTCACTGATGGAAGATACTTCATTATTTTTATGCAATGGGTAATTTTGCAAAGCAAAACCATTACAAGACAGAGCTGTCCATCACAAGCTTTCTAAAAATGCTAAGGTGCCTATCATTAAGATGCTGCCAATTTCCTGGCACTTATAATTGCCATTCCTTGACCTGAAACAAATTTGTTTAACAACTGGCATGCATTTGAAGTATGTGCAATATTTTTCATGAAAACAGAAGTAGAAAAAGCTACTGGGTCTGTTAGCCTGTGGTTGGCATTTCCCAACACTGTTCAGTATGCTCATTTACTACTGCTGTAAAATCACAACACTAATTTAAAGCAACTAAATCCTTGACAGCTACCTTGTGAATTTTTTTGCATCTCATACATTTTTTGAAACATTTTCTAAGCAAGATAGAAGTTTTTCCAGCTATTTACTTTTCAGAAAGTATGGCGAAAGGTATCCAGAAATCACATCCACCTTTAACAGCATGCAATTAAAAAAAAAAAACAACAAAAAAACAGATGTTTGAATTGTTTGTTTGGTTTGTTGCTTTGTTTTTTAACACTTCAGGGATTTGCTTTTGTATTTTTCTCTGCAGTCATGTGAAAGATTATCAAATAACTAAATCCCAATACCAGTGGCTGGATGGGGGAAGGAGAAAGATCATCCCTAACCAAAGCTTTGTTACAAATACTTAAATATTAGCTACTATCACCCACTAATTTCCAATTAGCTGCAAACACATTTTGAAAAATCATTATATGATTTAAGAAGACAGTAGAGAAGCTGAGATTAAACATGGGAAAATATTGGCTTCAACTTCCATAAACAGAAGTTTCAACAAATGAAAAGTTTCTATAATTAGATCCAGTACATTCCCCAAAAGGAGCCTTAGTGCACTTAGAAGTCACACCATGCAGCTAGAAGCTTATTTAGCTGAATATACTAATGCACTGGGAATGGTGGAATGCACCACTACCTCCAGAACAAGTGAGCTGAAGAATATGTTTTATAAAACTGATCTTGCTCTAATACTTGGAAAAACACTGGTTTACATCCAAAAGTTCATGGCAGAGAAAATACCACTACTTTCTACAATATCCTTCGTTAAGTTCTGTGCCTAAAGACAAAAATGTTCCATGACACCTGAGATCCTCAAAAAAACTAAACACATTCATCTTCATAAACTCTTATGTTCTAAGTTTGCTCCGTAAAGAAGTGTTGCAGAGAGCACTTGCTGATTAACAAGGGCTTCAGCTCTAAATCCCCTCTGGTAAGGTCTGTTTAGCCACAAAACATGGGCAGCAGGACTTTTTGAAAAAAAATCAAGATTTAGGGAAAAAAATTAAATATCAAACTTGGGCAAATCACCAACCAGTCCAATTTAGGACTGTTTTATTCTACTAAGCAGATTGCCTGTCCTGCTTTGGTGGTTCAAATTTTACTCACGGACAAGCAGTGGAAGAATACTTAACCCCACGATTCTATTTTCCACTTTAAAAAAAAGGAGAATGTTTCTAAATACAGCTACTGACAGACCATGGAAAAAGCCTTCATATGTCTGAAATTCTGGCATATAGAACTTTTTTTTTTTGTAGAATTCCAGAAGTTAGTTACTGCTATGTGCACGCGCACACACAGTGTGCCTGTACACAAAAAATGCCTTCTTATTTATATACTCCACATGCATTAGACATGCCTACACATTAAGCTACTATAGGAAAAGTCTTATGTAGAGATGCAGTGGACACACCCAGCACTTGGCTTTCATTAATTTCATTTCCAACATGTTCAGATCCGGCTAACAAGCCCACAGTCCTAAAACACCCTGGCTAAACACTTAACTACATTAATCTTACTAGGAACACCACACACACTATATGTTTAAGATTCTAGGAAGACTTGTCCAGTCCTATTGTCCTAGAGAAATGCTTCTAAAATGGTATGTATCTGGGAAAATCCTGCAAGAAAAATCTTAAAGGCAAACTAGTATTGAGCACAGAACACAAGTATTTTCTTGATATCACTACAGTCTCCAACTGAACATCCTTACAAAAAGATTACTGTGCACCACACAAAAAAAAAATTAAAATTGTGAATTGTCTATGGATTTGCTTTAGCTGCAGAAAGTGATACTGGTGTGGAGTGAAAAGCTGCTCAAAAAAATCACACAATGGGACAGAAAATGCATTCCTGGTGCAGAACGTGCAGTAAACGTGCAGCTCACCTACGAGGATACAACTGAAGAATTCGGCAATAGTCCATCGGGGGAGAGGGAGGGGGAAAAAAATATAAGTGAGACATCTTTAAAGTCCTCCCACAATCATCACCACCCTCCTCTCATGTGTTCCTAACACTTGGCTGTTTTCCCCCTTTAATGTTTTCCTACAATTTCTAAGCTTTCAGCTGATGTCCACTAGCCTATCATTGTATTCTCCAGTTTTGAGATAGTACATGTAACGGCCAGACCTAATCTATAATGGTACAAAAGAACAGAAACAACTCCTCCACAGAAGGATCAGTTTTAAACTGCCTAGAGTGGTAATAAGCAATATATTCACGTGAAAAGATCAGTACAGGTGATGCATTTATAGCAGCTCTTGTCCATGCACTTGTTCATGAATCCAAGGAGTTGTGGATGAGTTTATGCTCACTGTAGATACACTGAATTCAAAGGAGTTATGACTTTGAACAGTGTTCTCTGACTTGCAATTTTTGACAGACTTACTGTTTCATAGTTCACTGATCTCCTCAATACCCTGATAGATGTTAACATCTACTCTTCTACTGAGCAATATGTCTTTTACCAACATCAGCCAGTATATATTTAGTGTCCAAAGTCAGCAGAGCAATAAAGCATCATTAAACCTAGGTCTTACCTGGTCTTTTTTGGACTTGTGCGAGGAAGCAACATGAGCCAGATACTGAATGACCTTCTTGGTGTTCTCTGTTTTACCAGCTCCTGATTCACCTCTGTAAAGAAAATTTGGCAAGTTATACACAAACAAGATGTAAGGTAACATTATCATATTTGTAATCCCAAAGGGCTACTCACATCCTTAACTGCACTCTGGCCATTGCAGCACCTCCCTTAAAACCAAGGGGGAAAAAGCTGGGCTGCCGTGGGACTGCAATATGGAAAGCTATAAAGAACTATGTTTTCTAGTCACTTGGATAGAAAGACTGCCCAAGTGACCTAGGAATAGCTTGGAGGCTGCTGTAGAGGTTGGGTGAAAGGTAAATGAAGTAAATCTTTCAAATGGAACCTTCTTGACTGCAAGAAGAAACATACCAAATCCTTAAGTAAGGCTGAGGGTCAATCAATTTTACTGTGTCTAGAAGACAAACTACTGCATCAAGAGTATCTGCTACTCTATCAGCCTCATCAGTATGCATGTCCTTAAACATAACAGCTGCATCAAATCTGAAGGACCACTCCAAGCCTTTTCCATTGACAAAGCTGTATTTCTTTAGTAGATTGAGCACAGGGGCTGTTTCAAAGCCACCCTTCCTCCGTTTATTACAAAAATTATTCTGCAGAAGGATCTCTATTTTGGAGGAACTGTAGTGGGACTTTCTTGACTCTCCATTACTACCTGATTCTGTAATTCCACTACCAGCACTTAAAATTATGAGAGTCCTTCCACCAAGAATGTAAAAACACACATTTTGACATGCAGACAAACTGACAATTGGAAATACTCACGTGCAAAGGATGGACTGATCCTCTCGATCTAGAAAAAAATTTGAAAGAGTAGTCAGACTAGAAGTCTAAAAGTAAATTTCTCTGACAGAATGAAATCAACACCAAAGACACCAGGAACTAGTAAACGCTAACAATTATCTTCAGAAACACAGCCAAGTAACCCCTTCTCTGGCAAGACACCTGCCGCCTACCATATGTCAAAGTATAATGGCACCACAGTTATTTAGTTTTCTTCGTCCAGAAAGATTATTTGCATTACAATTTTTCTACAAACACTATGGAAGTCTCCTACCGAATGTTTCTTTACCACACAGCTACAAGTGCATCTACTTGTTCTTCAGCCCCTATTACAGTGGGCCCATACTGACTTAGAAAAGTTATCTGCAGAGCACGGAAAATGTAAGAGGTAGGGGGAAAGTGGGACAGCAACTGTTACAAATCCCCAAGTGCCTAAGATTTGCAGCAAACAGAGGCTTTCGGACCAAAATGAACACTGGAGGCTCAGTGAGAAAAGATTTGTTATTAATTTTGTATAGACTGGACCCAAAAACTAAAACACCAAGCAGCAGCCTACGTCCTGTACAGCTGATTGTGGCACCATCTCCTATCATATTAACACAGCAGTTGGTAACAATAGAAACCTTTTCTTTTCCATGTTGACATACCAACAGACATACTAATGTGCGCGTTCAATTCCCAGCTGCGGATATCTTTCCGGTTACAAAACTTAATTCACCCAGCCAATTCACCACTATCTTCTCCCACATCTTTAACCTCCTTTCAGCATTCACCTTCACTTCATTATGCACAGTCCTGACCAGTCCTTCCACCATGCCTTCATCCCACAGCTCCTGCACATGCTCCACCAATTCTGCCCTGTTTCACTTTCATCCCTGCCCTCCACCCTGTGCTCACCACCTACCCCCAACCCAGGTTCCATCCCATGCCTTCACACCACCAGGAATGAGCTGGGAGCACTAGGAAGACTGGAGAGTGCCTGTGCCTACACCAGAACAGCCTCAGTAGCTTGTAGTCATCACAGAAACAGTGAAACATGGAACAGCTGGGCACAGCAAGTCATTGACTGACAGCCCACAAGAGCCACTGGGGCACTCAGAACACACTCTGCCACCAGACTCAAAATCCCCATTAGGCTGGGGGGGGGGGGTTTGGTTTGATGTTAGGTGTTTGCTTGTTTTTAAATCAAGACCAGAGGACTCCCAGATTATTCAGTCTGAGAAGCTCAGTAAGACATCAGCAGTTAGACTTCATTCAGACATTGCCACTTTCCTTTTACCACTCATTGCATTGGACTAACATCGACTCTCTAAAGAGAGAGAAAGCAAGCCTCAAACATTCATGAGGGTACACAATTCACTGGATCTCTCCAATAACTTTTTTTAGTAATTGGTGACATCCAACAGTATATTTATGCGACTGTCTCCACATTTTAGCTACTGTTTCTTTCTATATCTTTTCCCCATAGCTTAAAGAAACCAAGCACACCCAGTATTCTTCCCACCAGACAGTACTTAGATGATATAAATAAGTCACCATTCAAGTTGTTTTGTGCAAGATAAAGAGATTGAGCTGTAATTAGGGAAGGCTTTCTAGCCTGATAGATTTCAAGTACCTGAAACCTCTTTCTATACCCTAAAACACTGCTGCTGCAAGTGCATTTAGCATTTCAGTACTAAGATCATGTCACATTCATCAAGAAAAATCTCCCGTACACCCAGTTTAAAAAGAGAGTAATGTATCTAGCCTTTGCACATATTTTTGCGGAATAAGGAAAGGTGGCAAACCTAACAGGTTTGAGATTCCATCTTAAAATATTCTAAAGCCAATATTGGAAGCATTAGGTTCACTAATGCTATATATAAATGCAAATCCTGCTCTCAAGCATTTTTACTGGAAACTGATTGTATGCAGATGAGCACAAAAAAAGAGAGGAAAATAATCTGCTTTTTTCCTGTTAAAACTCAGAATATTATCTGTCATTACCCTGCTAATACAGTTCTCAAGAGAGAGCTAATCAGCCCCAAGCCTGGAAGAAAGCAAGTAAAAGAAAATCACAGTTTTGGCCTGGCAAATTCTTAAGCCTTCAAAACTAGATACTGCAGCTTTACTTAAATATTCATTTTTTTAAATGCTGAATTTATTCATTGCCTTTGAGATATACACTCCTTTTGATGAGGGCCAGTCCAAGAGTAGATGTTAGTCAGCTCCAAAGGCCTCACACATTTAAGGTTCCCAGTGGGTCAAGGGCTCAGCAGGCACATGCCAGCCCTCTGCATGACTGGGCACTTTGAGGGTGGATCAGGGGAATAACTAATGACTCATTTATGGATTGCCCAAGGAAATGTATTCTTCAGTAGTACAACACACCTGAGTACAATCCTGTGCCACAAAGCAGCCCTGTGAAAGGACAAGACTGTGCCTCTGAATAACATCTGACTTTCAAAAGCTTGAATAAAAACAAACAGTTCACTTGTCCAGAAAAAGTTATGCTCGCATTCAGCATACTACAGAGGCTCTTCTAAGTAGATCAGAAAGACAGACAGACAGACAGACAGACAGACAGAAAGACAGAAAGACAGCTCTAAATAAGGTGCTTCTTATTGCTGCAGACCAGCTCTGATCTTGGAATTATGAGCTGGGGCTTCTCAAACAGGCAGTGGAGGCCCAGGCACTTGAATAGCACCTGCCTTCCCATTTCCATCCTAGAGATGATCCAGCAAAAGAATACCAGTAAGCAGACAGATAAACTGACTGCCCAACAGAAAAAGAGATGATCAACATCAGATAATAATGCCAAGCAGCTCTTTGGGACTGAATGCTTCTCAAACATGTCAAGTTTTCTCATACTTGATTGAAAAGTCCTTTCCAGCCTGGTTCCAGTAAGGCAAGGTAGCCACAGCACCCTGGATTGACCCTAAGGAACCCCAAAGGGGCAAGCACAGGCTTTTTCCCCACCTTAACACAGAGCAAGGAGTTGAAAGGTGGTCAGGCAGGAAAAGTCACAGACTATGCTCAAAATCCTCTTGGCATGAAGCTTTCCTCCCCCAACATACTTTCCTGGTGGCCCACTGCAGCTGACTTAGTCACCTCTGCTTTAAGTCAGCAGGAACGTACCTGCGAGTGCAGGCAAGTCTCTGGCAGCTCACAGACACTGCCATAAAAGGCAACATTCCTGTTTGCAATCCGGGGGAAATTCTTTCCCAGGATTGCAAAGCAGCAGTCATTGGGATAGCTGGAATTCTTCTAATTGTGTATAGACAGACAACTCAAATAATGTGTTGAGCAACAGGAAACTGGAGCCCACCAAAGGGGCAAAGAGCTAACAAATACAAAGCATAACTCTTAGATACTCTTCAAATTAAGAACAGTTCCAAATGCCAATATTCATTCTCCATATGATACTGACTTGTGCCATCACAAATGAGAATTCAGTTGTCCAGGCAAGAGGCCACCTCCACCCACCCCCATTTTTTTTCCCAAAGGAACATTCAACATGGGTGTACTGCACTACTTCAGTCAGCACTTGTCTTTACTTCATTGTCAGTTGTGCAAGCAACCTAGTCAGCAAAAGAGAATGTGCTGGGTACCATAAACTCTGTTGCTTATAATAACACGATCAAGAAACGCCTGATTAAAAGAAATCTGCACCTGCTTTTCAATCCTAAATAGAGTCACTTATTAAAAACAATCCAGAATAACAACTCATTAGTTAATTATAGCAACAGTTCTGTATTTCAAACCAGCTGACAAGGAAAGCTTTTTATCTAGGCTCTTCTTCAGCTCTCATCACCATAGTATTCAAGTAATCACAAGACACAGCAGCCTCAAAAGAGAGAAATTCAGGAAGTAAAATATCCTTCAAATTTAAACTATACAGCAGTATGGTATAATAAGATCAGTAGATTAATTTTACTATGTAAAAAACCCCATAATATGTAACTTACTCTTGACTTTCTTTAGTCCAAGAATACAAGACTGCTTTTTAGACTGCTGACTGCTTCAGCATACATTAAAAACTTAATTAAACCAAAATTTGTTTTCACAAAAGAGACATCTTTGTACATAGAAAGTACTCAACCAAAGATACTACTGCAAAACAACAAGTGTGAATGAATGCTGAACTGCTGTGGTCAAATATATTGGCATAATTGATAAATTAATACAGCTCCAAAGTCTTGAATTTTGCTTCAAAATGTTTTGGGATGGGAGAAGAAAAAGGCTAGAAGGCTAGAAGAGAATGTGCAATTTAAGCTCCACATCTCAGTTACAGAACATCCTACCAGGCCTTTATCACCCACTTCCTCTGCATGAGTGACTCTCGTTTCAAGCCTGTTCATCTCCATAAAAGGAGAAGTAATATAGCATTCACACAATGGTGACATCACCTCTGCAGCTAAGAGGAAGTGGAGCTGAAAGGCAAAGGCTTGGCTTGCAGTCCCTTGCCTATAGCTGACTCATTAAGGCTAAAAGCTTAACCAGAGCTCATGGTACCACCCACCTCCTAACCATGAGCGTCTGGCAGGCTGGAGCAGCCCAGCCCTCCGCATTCCCGTTACTGCACTGCTCCCCAGCACCCGCTGAATGCCTGCAGCCCAACCCGGGCTGGCTGGCCAAGCTACAGAGCTGACCTAAAGCAAGAATTACTCTTAAATGCATCTAAGTGCTTCAACCACGCAGTAGTTTCAGCTCCTCTCAAACTTCTCTTCCAACATCAACATAATTTTACATCCCATGTCCTTTCCTCAGGGCTCTTAAAACAGGAGGAGCCCCAGGGACCTGACACACTGTGCTAGACAGAACAACCCCACTGGCATCAGACCTAATCAAGTGGTGCTTTAACCTACATGCTGGCTTTAATGGGATCAAAAACACTCCAGGGGAACACCAGAACAGAGCCTGAGAACCTGTTTTTACACCGTCATTTAAAGAAGGTATTACAGAGAAGTTTCAAAATGCTAACAACGATCATCAACTACAAAAAAAAGAGAAAAGAGAAATCAAATGAAGGAAAGATACTGCATATCCAAGACAGCTCTTGACAACAGAACTTCAAGATGTTGGAAAAAAAAAACAACAACATGACAAAAAAAACACAACCACTTGAGTTGGCAGGAATACTGCAGTGCCAAGATTCAGCTCTGCATTAGCTGAAGTTTGAAAGCAGTCACAAGGAGAAAAGTAAATTTCATTTTTCAAAATGAAATATATCCTACGGGGTCAAATGCAAATATTTATTCCTCCAATACATTTTTGGACTAGAGTCCATCTCTCCCCTTCTCTAGCACTCCTTAACTGAATCTGGAGATAGCAGTAAACAAGTTGTAAGCTGCAATTTTAGGTTATGCAAATGTTTATGAAGTTTTGGCAGAAAAGAAAAACTAGTATACAGCCTGCAAAATGCTCAGGCAGCTCATGATACTAAAACAGTGAACTGCATGGAGACTGACAGCAGGGGCTGAACCATTACATAAGTGACTGCCAGAACTCCTGCTCTGGTTTAAAGGAATGAAGCAAAAAGGGCGTGGTAACTACGAAAAAACAAGTGGGCAACCAGACTCTTTTTTAGCTCCCTGTTCTCATGAAAACCGCATCTCAAGACACAGATTTTTAGAGCTGAATTTAGAAATCCCAAGTAATTCAAAGCATGTAAAACATTTCTTAAGGAAATTAGAAACAATGTACATATTTTCTTGCCATTTGCATCAAAACAAATATCCTCCGTAACTAGCAACCAAATTTCATGTTGCCCTTTGCATGAGAAATTTGGACAAAAAATTGGAAATCTGGAAAAAAAACTTGTGAAACCACAGGCTATATTCTTTTCGGTTTTAGTGGAAACAAGACTTGACCTTTACATACAATTTAAGATGTGTGCTTCTACATAATCTAAGCAGGTCTCAACTGAGAAGCACTGACAGAATATTATGTAGAAGAGAAAGATGCACTTTGAGGTAGTGTATTATAGAGTACAGCATAGAGGCCCAATGCTAAGAAGCGAGCTGAGAAATGACTTGGCATCAAGCAAGTTGAAACAGAAGTGTTCTGCTAGCTAGGAAACTTAGAGAAATATGCAAACATTTAAGAATTACTAACAAAACTTTTGAAGGTGTATATTCTACGTGAGCAAATGTAGAGGACTGTCTTTTGTGAAAATTGCAAGTGGTCCAAAGGTGCATGTGAGTATCCACAAAGCAAGTGATTTGTCTTACAACACGGAACAATGAGTCTCCTACCTCAATGTAACAAGGTCACTAAAAAACCATGACGTTACTGTGCTTAAGGACATTTTCTCTTAAACACCAAATCCAGAGACTACTTAATTCACTAGTGAACACCAGTTCTGGCTGCACAGGTTCCTTTGCAGGCTAATCCATCAAGGTCAAGGAGGGTTTAATCATTGCACAATGATTTTCAGAGTTCTGTTAGGTGAAACATTAGGAGCGCCCCAATAATGTGGAGAAAAGTGGATAAGAAAAGAGATGGGATACATTCATTAGCTATGTGCTGTCTATTCCATCTCCTACCTATCTTAGTTGAACAGGCCTAAGCTTTGTAGACCAGAATAACCTATTACAGAAGTTCCAGATACTTTTCAGGGCATTAAAACAGATACCATGCTCCAGATACCAATGTAATTTCTATTTTGTATCACTATCTGACACAGAAAATTCTCTATGTGTGTTCCAAATGGACAAACAGGTGCTGTTTAACAGCTTTAAAATATGTTTTTCTAAATTGAGACCCTGGAGACTGTGAATTGAGGTTAAGAATGTACCTCTTCAATACACACCTGCTGCATAAGAATACAATTTGTTTGCTCAAGACACCACTCCACTTGCAGGCACTGTGTTTCAATCATTAGCACCAGAAGAATAATTCTTCTGAAAGCAGATCTGAGGCTTCTGGCACCCAGGTTACCCAGGGAACAGAAACATTAAGACAAATGGTTGTTTTCTCGAAAAGCAAAATGTTACACTTTCTTGAGAGTTTTGTTTTTGAAGCAGGGGAAGTCTCTCCAGGTAACATGTAGCAAAATAATCTTTTCACCTAATTTCTGAGAGTTGCAGTCTTAGGTCTGAGGAAGGAGGGGAAAAAACCCAATAACAACAAACAACCCACTCTGAACATGTCCTTCAGCGTTTTATTTCTTCAAGAAAGTACTTCTGGTGAAAATTAACAAAAAGCAATATAATCTCTTGGGATATGTAAGTGCCCTGACCCTTCTGTCAGTGGAGTAACCAGAAGATACAAAAAAAGACCAAGGTCACCCACAGCACATCAGCACAGATGCCTGAAAAGGGTTAAATAGTTTGTGGCTTAGCAGAGGTTGGAACAAAACTCATCTTCCTCTCCTTTCTTGAGGAACCATCTCTTTGAAAGGCCTGCTTATTCTAATACCATAAGTTGATTGAAAACCAAACAAAAAGAAAAAAAAAATCTGAGTCCAAATCAATTAACACGCAAAGCTTTTCCACACTGTCTGCTTAAGAGATAACTATACCCTGTTCTGACAGAAGTCAGAGTCAAATCAGCTTGCTATCCTTCTCCAGGCCATGAAGGAATCCCAGTCTTCAGGGCTCTGAAAGTAACCTAGGGAAGGCAGCCTAATCCTAAATGCCTCTGGCTCATGTGGAGCACCCGACCCTTTCATCTTCTATTCTCTGTACAGATTCCTGCCATACCACTGGCTGCTGCACCAAACCTCCCCCACCGCTGAGCAAAACCGAGAAAGTGGAATAGGAATGCTGCTTTCCATTCCCCTCGAGGCTAGCCAGGACTAGAGACACTGCAACAACCTACTATGCACCCTCACTCCCATTAGCAGACACTGGAATACTACTGCTACCCTTTCAAACAAGGAAATAAGGCAATAAATAACCCTAAAACAATCTCTAGAGGTCTTGTAGCACCCACAGGTACCTGTGAAGCCACACAGAAAAATCTTTCCAAGCCTAGTTAAACAGAACAAGGCAGGCTCGTTCAAAACCTAACTGGGAATTCATCAAGCATTCCAAAAAGTTAGCAATAAGGTATCTTAAACTAGGCAAAGAAGAGCTGAGGCAAGCCTCTAGACTGTCAATACTGCTGAGAATAAAGCATAGCTAGAATCATTCTGGGAAAGAATGATTCTCTAGCAGACCTCATAACAACTTCCCCCTGCTTGGAAAACAGAGGCAGGCCTGCCATTCTTCAGCTTTGTACAACAAAGGAAGTCCGGGCTTTCCAAGTTTCAGACATCATCCAAGGGGTGGTCTGACAGAGACTTCAGCTCTATTCAACAGGAAAGAAAATACCCACATAGATTAATCACTACCTCTGAACCACCAAGGAAGGTCACCTGACCCCTGATGCAAAACTGCAGCTGTTTCAGTATCTTCTGTCACATAATGATATACTAGGCAGGGATGAAGGACAAGATGCAGGCACAGGCACTTTCAAGTGGTTTAACTGTTGTGTATAAGGGAAATGGACTTTAGTCTCCTCACAACATTGCCAAAGAAACTGTTTCTGATTCTATGTAGACAAGATTTCTTTCTATGGAAAAGTAACTTTGGTACAATTAAGTCAATAGCTTGTTTAACAAAAATACAAATTGCTGCTTGAGCTAAAAAGGAGCAGGCAATGGAGGGAAGGAAGTAATAAAAGAAGGAAAAGTATAATGAGGTTTATGGACAACATTTTGCCATCCATGTATAATATACACAGAGCATCTGTTCTTGACCATCATGGCAGATCCAGTCTTTCCCTAACGGAAGTGAGATCCTTTGGAGGCCCAGGTTCACGGGTTTTTCTTTTGGATACAGCATTCATTTCAGAGTAACACACCAGCAGTGTGGCTGTATTTCTTCAAGACCTGCCACATCTTCAGCAAATTGCCACCAACACCCTGCCACCAGTCCACTTTCAGCATGTCTGTGTGCTCACCCCTCTCCATCCCAGGCTTTTGTAAATACAGATTAACTGATCTATCACATTAGCTCACCCCTGTGCTCTGCTCTGCATGGCACCACACTTTATCAACCTTTATCAGCTTTCTCCACACCAAGTTTGTTGGAAGCCAGGTTGGTGGATGGAGATTTCCTTTCTCTCTTTCCATTCTGGAACCTATATCATTACAGTCCTCCTATGCTTGGAGGTGCAAGTGGGTAGCAAAGGCAGGTGAAAAGGAGAACTCAAGTTGAGACTTGAGAATTTTAAGGCATGATTTTATTACATCTGGACTTTGTTCAAAAACGTGAGCCTAGTGACAAGACCTAGGAGGAAAGAACATCTTAATGATTTAATGATTTCTAGGCATCAAAAAATAAAGGAATAGTAACATTCATACAGGCAAACTGGCCATTACAGCCTTTAAACCTTACAAAGTACGCTTCCCCATAAAACACAGGTACAAACAGGAAGAAAAGCACAAAATACCTCCACACCTGAACCTCTCCAAGCATCATACACCCCACCACTGACTCTGTGAAAGACCTCCTCTCAGAACCAGGCATATGCATAGGGCGTTCAGAGCTCCATATTTAGAAGTCCTCAAGCAATAAACAGGTAGCAGATAATATCCACAGTTCTCTGATTCTCAGTTGTATAATGTGGAGTAAAATAGGTCTATCCACTTGCTTTCTTTTATCCCATGAAAAGGCAACAGAGTTACTTAATATTTCCTGATAGTGAGTTTTATTAACAAAGTAAGAATATAACCAAACAAGTCTTGACAATAAAACTATCACTGAACATCACACTTGAAAATATAGGTTCTACTAAGCTTCTTCTGCCCAACCAGATTGTGCAACTGAATTTTAAGCTGGCTCTTGTTAAAAGTCTCTATCAAACAATACACATACCTGTCCACCTACAGCTATCTCAATTCATAGGTTCATCACTGAGATGGAAAATTTGCTACCTCAGTTCTTTCCTGCTTCTCTGAACCCCATGCACTCACACCACCCTGTTCTTTATGTCAAATTTAGCTCTCACCAGACTTTTTGTAAGGTTCTTCAAACCACTAGAGCAGGAGAAAACTATTCACCTGAACACAAAAGCTGGTACCAAGTAGTGTCTGTAAGCAAGGACAATAATGCCTGTTGATAACAGTGAGTTGTTGTTCTACAGTGTTTTGACTGCAATCTTGATTTGTGATTTCAACAAGAGTCATTATCTCAGCCAGCACTTACCTTGCATCATACTCCTGTAGGCTGTGTCTGTGATGGCATAGATATGAGGGGGCATTTCATGTCTCTTTTTGCCTTTGTACATCTCCACTATTTCTTCTGAGTATATGGGCAGGTTCTTGTAAGGATTGATTACCACGCAGAACAAGCCTGAGTAGGTCTGGAAAGAAAATGCACCAGCAAATAGAAACAAATTAAAAATGCTGTATATTTGCATATTTTAACAGTACATTACTTGGAAAAACAAACCAAACAGTGCTTTTTTAAGTACTTCTTCCAGTGATGCCATGTGGGATGCTTCCCACTAAGCAATATTAGAATCTGAGAACAGCTAAAGTCCTATCGCCTTGACCTCTACTCAACTTTTCAAAGTGTGCACTGAGCATCAACTGACCCATTTGTCACTCTGATATCACTGGTCTGCTCCCCAGCTAATTAACAGTCCACTAGGACGGGCTTTTCTTCCTTTCAAAGTTCCTATATTCAAAGTCAAGTGTATTTCATTATATGATGTAGGCGCTTAGCTCCAAAATGCATACATTTTATGTTCTGCCTCATGCTTAATATGGATTTATCTAGTAAATGATCACTAAACAAAATAAAACCTCAAGCCAAAATAGTTACTAAAAGAAAAATAAGACCAGTGTACCTCTGAGAGGTTTTCAAGACTGCTGGCCTATGCCTAAGGCAGTGCTATCCTGTTCTGAATGGGAAGCTGGATTAGATGGCCTCCTGAAAACCCTCCAAGCCTGAACACTTTCATGATTTATAAAGTAGTGAGGATGACTAGAACTAGATTCAAATTGTCAGGTCAGCAATGTATATGTAGCATGTTCAGTATGTATGTTTAGAAAGTTCAGTATTGCTCTGAACCAGTCAAAATAGAAAACAATTCTAAAGTAGTCCATGCTAAACAAGTCAGCAACATACACCAAAGTTTACCTCTAATTCATACCAAATGGTTAATTCATTATCTATGACAGCAAACTTCAATTCCTCAATTGGCTTCCACTGGCTTAAAATGCACAGTTCTAACGGAATACAACTGTCAAAACACTTCCAAACCCACAAACCCAAACTGAGATCTGAGTACATTAAAAAAAAAAACCCAACAAACTTTTTACTTGCAAAGGGGATAAGAAGAGCAGAGGCTTCTTAATTATTTCCTAGATATTCTAAGAATAGCATTCCAAGCCCTGCTCCTGGGGTTTAGAGCTATCCTAGTTCCCTGTCAACTTTAGAAGCAGATGTTTGAAACATCTGGAGATAAGCAGCTTTCTACAGCAACTTGTAGTGCTACCAGAAGACAGTACATTTGGCACTTTTTATTTCTATTGCAAAGATCTCTGCTATTGTTTGCTCAATGAAGAAAGAGTGCTTTGGAGTGACACAGAGTTCCACAAGGAGCACAGAGAGTACTTAATCAGATTTAGCTTCTTAGCTAGATAAAGGTAAGGATTAGACTGCAGTGATCAGAAGGGTGAAAATAACATCTACTACACACTTCATGGTCTTACAGCCAAACTTTCAACATGCTGTTTTAACACTAAGTAACAAGTCCACTCTTACATGCAGCAGATTCAGATATACATTCAGACAGATGTCCTCCAGGAAGCAAGTTTTTCATAGATATTTAAGGTTTCTTTTTCATATCCCAGTATAAACAATCAAAATATGTTTCCAGATCTACTCTTCCCCCCCGCCCCCGCCCCCGCCTCTTTTTTTCATTCATTTTTTTAAAACGTTTGAGGAATATTTGAATGGCTTACAGAAAATACTAGATGTCTTTCCAAAGTGGAAAACTATGAAAGTTGGCTAAAAGCCTTTTGGCATAGTAATTCCAAAGTTCCAGGAAGCTAAACTTCCATGAGACATTCTAGTCAGGTTAGGTTTCAGGTAGTGCTTGAAGGGAGCTGTTTAAGGAGTTTATGGCAACCAAGCCAACAATGTCAGCTCCTTTCCCCTCAGCTTTAGTTCTCCATCAAGTCTGACAACACCTACACAGCACAGAATAAAAGCTGAAAGTCTGGGTGATGCTTTCCTGACCTTTGACTACACCAGTGGAAGAGAGTAGGACAAAGAGACACAAATGAGTCAACGCAAGAGCAGCATGTTCACAGTGCACACAAGAAACAGAGTTTTCTCAGCTGTATGTCTGTGACTCTTCATGGCTGTGACTGCTGACAAATTAGAATGGTTGCTTTTCAAGTAAGTAGAGTGCATGTCTAAAGCCACCCTATGGATGAGAGCAGCAGTTTAGAAAAGTAAACACGTTAATTTCATTTAGAGTGATGAAGCCATGAAGCAAGTAGGCAAGAAGTAGCTACCACCACCTTCTTCCAGCATTCTGCTTGCCAGGAGAAATACCTAAGAGAAGTTTCCATGCAGTAGAATGACCTCAGCTGTGTGAAAGGATATTTTTGCCTAATAAAGAGGGGCAACTAATCATTACTGGAATAAGCAAGTGAGTAAGACCACCATGTCACAACTGCTGGTTGAGCCCACTGACAGTTTCATATAGGAAGCAAGTTGAGCTGTGTTAATAAGCAGAAGCTGCCAGCTCTAACACAGAGAAGGCAAGAGCTATCTTCATCTTATTGAAGTACAAATAAAGACACATATGTATAAATCCCTGAATTGAACTCAACGTTTCAATTGAAAGGCTCATCTATTACAAGTATAGCTGGCTTGGACATCTGTACTTTGTCTCGGACATTACTATCTCAAAATAGAATTCTGGCATTACCCTTCACTAACTATTTCAAGTAACACACATGCCAAACTGGAACTAGTTTTATTTTTCTAACTGCTAAACTAGCTCTGAGGAGTTGAAAGGACCATCTGCAGCATGGCACAAAGCTGACAGCATCAAAAAATTTATTTCCCAAAAACAGTTAACTTCAATAAAATAACTGGAACACGTAAGACTGAGTTTTGAGTTTCCCACTGAATACAAACAAAGCCATTCAGGTAAGCAAAAATTATTTACAAAGCTGAAAATGATCTTTTGATAAAGGATTCCAAATAGAAGGGTTTAATATTAAAGCCAGTCTATTAGCAAGTCACCTCAGTGCATAGCCAATCCACATGTGGAAACAGCAGATTAGTTCTTGAATCATTTGACACTCCTCACTCAAAATTTGCCTGCACCAGCAGTAAGATTTTTCCCCTTCATATTACAGGATGGAAAGACAGAAAAATAAAGATAAAAAAATAAAAAGGAAAAAAAGAAAGTAACACAAAAAAACACACAGCCCTGCTGCCAAATAAAGAAAGGAGAAGAACAGAACTAAACTATGCTTGTGATCTTTCCAGAGACATTTATGCTGGAGATGCATTGTGTGTACTCGCTTTCTCCAAGCAGATTAATAATCAACTAACAGCCACTCCAATGGAAGTATTTTAAGCCTTCCCATTAATCTCCTGACTTGCTGAGAACTGCTGACAGGTGAGATCAGTCCATTTCACAAGTGCACAGGAACACAGTTTTGGCAAGACTAAGATTCTCTAATAGGGAAATACTATGCAAGGTTTGCTTGGATGAAGCGTTTGGAGGTTTTTTTTTAAAAAAAATCTTACAATCTGCTTACAATCCAATTAGAAGAACTCAATTTATTAGTCACAAAACACATCTGAAATTTCAGATGGTATCTTGAAAGATATGTGAAACAGCCCATTGCACAGCATGCAACAGACCTTGAGACACTGCTGAATCATTTTCAACAATTATTATATAACCTAGCAGTGTTTCCCATTCTAAAAATGTTACACATGGATCCTGCATATCTATTTCATCTGAATACCAAGATTTTTCAATCTGAAAATAGATTTTGACCAATAGTAGGAGTTTTGTTAACAAGAAGATTAATAAACTACAGCAACTTCCAATCACACTAGGCTCTCTAATTTTGACATCAGACTGTAGAAGTCAGACTAAATTTATATCAGCCTTGCATCCTTCAGATGTTCTCTGATAATTTCTCCAAGAGTCATCTGTATGCCTTCATGCCACTCCAGAAGAGCAGACACAGCACTAGTAAGTCATGAGTTTCTCCCTTGTGTTCTCCCTAGTCCTGTTTTAACCAGTCATTGCACACAAATTTTATATTACCACTGAGTTTAATAACTCGTTCTATAACTGCACAGTATTAATAAAGCAGAAGCTAGCATGACCAGTATCTGCTTGCTAAACATAGGCAACATAAAGAGGAAAATCAGAAGGGAACTGAAAAACCAGGTCAAGGTTCCAAAGTCTCCTTCCCCACCTTTCCCTATTTATTGCCCTTAGTATTCAGTGAAGTGGTTGCTGCCTGCTTCATTGGGTATGACCCTTGGTCCCATAAATGGTATCTGTTATTTACATAGCAATAAGAAGCAGGAACCTCTGCTCTTGTCCATTTGGGGATGGAAAGAAAAGGAACATTTCTTATCTGTAAGTACATGCAGGCACATATGTTCCTTCTCTAGTAAGATGCTCTGAGATACACACAAAAAGCTTGGCACTAGCATTCTTTCCCACTGAAGCTCCAGACATGGAAAACACATTTCAGATGCTGGGTGGATCAGGACTGTGTTATTATCATTATTTGGTTCGGTTCAGATTGGACTCCCTGTTTACCACTATCCAACTGCTCTTGTGCCTTGCTAAGAGAAAGTTAAAAGGCATTCAAAACATCCTGCAAAGACATTAAAACATGAAAGCAAGATTTACCACAGCATTCCTTGAAAGCTACAACATTAACCAGAGGGGGATTGGCATAGTTTAGTGAAAAAATTTTAAGTAGAGGGAAGAAGGTAAGTCACCCAATGAGTTGTGTATGGGGCAATGAAAGGCTAACACACACATTTAGAAGCAAAGCAATTACAGTAAGTTCATACACTACGTAATCAGGAACTCCTACTGCAACAGACAGGATTACTTACATAGATTAGTCCTGAGTAGTATCTCTCCTTTAAGTTGTGAAGCACAGAAGCTTCATTCAGGCACGTCAGCTCTGCCATATCTTCTACTTTAGAGAATTTGGGGGGGTTCATCTTCTGGATGTCATCCTTATTTACTTTCACTTTCTTCCCGTTCTCTGCCAGTTCCACGATGGCTTCATCTCCTACTTCTTCCTTAAGGCTAGCTGCCTCAAACCCATTCTTCTCTGAGGGAACCCATACCAGCTTCTTAGCTGCCCAGTCAGCCTGAGTCAGGGGGTTATTAATGATGTTTTTGTCCACATAAAGGTACTTATCTGCGTCTCTTTGCGACATTGTGGTTTACAGCTGGAGACCTGTGAAGAGAGGGGGAAACAAACAAAAAAAAATATTATTAAAGCCTCAAATTGCCTCGCAAATTCCTAGAGGCAGACAGGCACATGCTAAGTACTGAATTCCTGGTCATCAGAGCCAGCCTCTCCCTCCTTTAATTTCACGTTAGTAAGCACTGCTAAAGTTGTCAAACTTCCAATAAGGCCAAGGTTTTGCTTGCAGAAAGTACAAAAAAACCAAACTAGCAGCAGTTTCAAAAAAACCCAAAAGCTACAACAAAACACTGACCGTTAAGTTAAAGTGGCAAGCACCAAACAATCTGTGCCAATCCTCATAGCATCAGACACTATGTCAGTAACATTCAGGTCAAGATTAACCCTTCACTGCTCTACTTGGTAGAGATATTGGCTCAGAAATAAAATCATAAATATGTAATCAACACTTTTGTTTCTCCTTATTCTGATAAGCTATAAACAAAAACCACTTCTTCGCAGAAATGTCAACTATCAGCCTAGAATGTGAGGTGCACTTAGCCTCCAAAAGACACCAGTAATTTTCGGACGCCACTTAAGACTGATATTAGGTACTTTCCATCACCAGCTTAGTAGTAATACCCAGCACACCAGTTTATATCTTTTTTTTTTCTAGATAATGTTCAGTAGCAAAATATCTCCATGATAGTAACAGAATAAATCAGGAAATTTTACAGCTAAATATCTTCTACTAACATTGTTCTATGAAGCAGTGGTCAGATAGAGGAAAAAGTTTCATCCCTACAAAAGGGGGACTTAGGCTGCACACTTGAAAAATGGTACCCTAGATTTAGTGTTTCATCAAAACCAGAACACTACCGCCAGAGATTTTCCAGTTTATAAGGCAGCAATTTTATTTGTGCCATTCAAAAGTCCTTTCAATCAGAAAAGGACCACATGCGTCAAGGCTCATTAACCATGTAACAGCAGCCTCTTTACAAGATCCCATAAACATTACTTCTTGAATTCTTCCTCACAAAGATACCAGTGTCCTCAATATATGTTTTTCATAGCTTGAATAGAAACTACAGCTCTTTAGCACCTAAAGAACAGGAAATGAAAATACGTATGCGTGTCCTAGAAGGCTATCAGGAGCTATTTTCTACAGAATTCATATTTACAAACCAGCAGGCAAATCAAGTAAGTGAAGTCTGACTACACACACTGCAGACAAAAAAGTATTGAAAGCGGGACAGAAGCAGCTCAATTCCCAAAACATGCATGAGAACAACAATAGATGTAGAGTCCCAGCATTAGCAAACAGTGAATGAAGCCAGAAAAACATCAGCCATAATAATGATGGGCGCAAATGCCCACACCAGTCATTTTTAAGCATGTAGGGAAATTCCTTTCAACAAATGTATCACTGTAAGTGGTATGTAACTTCGTGCCAGAGACTGTATGGACAGCTGTATATTCACAGTCAAAAATTCTTTAGCAAACAAAGAGAAAATCATTCTATAAATAATCACTTCTTTTAGCTTGAGTTTAAAATCTTTGTCTTAAACCTTACAGGATATGCCAAGCAGCTATTCCACACCTGACTTCATCTTTCCTTCTCCACAGGGTCACTGACACTTCCACCTTAAACACAATGGTGATTCTCAGAGCAGCTCCACCCTGGATTTTCCTATTATTCCTGACAACTAGATTTTAATGGATACATGACAAGGAGGTTTGTTGCAGAGATAAGATGCAGCAATCTGGAGGCTGGAGGCTGCCATTAACTTGAGCTGCCAGGAGAGCTCCAAGACCATCCTATAACAGCAAGCCTGACAGAGTACATAGCAAATAAAGAAGATCAACAATTCAACAGAAGGTATTGGGATTTCATGACACTGCAGAGTATCATCTGTAGGTTGTAATCAAAGGGTTAAAAAAGGGGAGTGGAAGGAAAGAGGAGAAAAAGAAAAAAGAAAAAAAAATATTCAATTGTGTTCAGAGTTGTATCAGGTTTGGCAAGGCAACAGCTGTGCTCTACCCTCTATTACACAGCTTCCTGCCTATGCAACTCCCAGAATATAACCAGTTGCCTTTTTTGGCTATAATCGGGCAGGACACAGAGGCACTATGCTTCAGCTAAATTCAGTTTCATCATTTCCTGAGGAATTTGAAGTAACCAGCCATCTGAAGTGTCCTACATTACATACTCCTCACTTCCTCACTGCTAGAGTACATGCATGTATTCAGTACATCTTAAGACACATTCTAGGATAAAGACCAATTCTTTTTGGCTAAGAAATAGATAAGACCACAAGAAATCTTTCAAAGGGTATCCCCAGTCAGTCCTCGATCTGAGGACTCAAAGAGAACTAAGGAAAGAAGATAGTTACAGAGAGGTTAATCAAATTCCTTGTAGGAAGAGAACCCCAAATTATCTCACATACTACAAGAGTGCATTCTTCAGCCTGTAAGAGATCATTCTAGAGTATCTATACCTTTTTATTTTCAGTGCTGAAAACAACTTTCACAGTAAGAGGAAAAATAGCCTAACACAGCTATTCTAAAATCTCACCAAACACCAAGACATATTCAATACATTAAATATATATTAATAAAGTATAATATAATATATAAAATATATATACTTAAGTAATTATATTATTGTTATAATAAATATTTATTTTATAAATATAATATTTTAAGTACTACCAAATAGTAGTGACAAGATTCAAAAAGGGTCTGCACCTCAAACTTAAAACAGTCTTGAAAAGTTCCTGATTGCATGGCAGCAGCAGCCTTCTTATCATCATCTTAAACTAGCTCTCCTATGTTCCTGAACGGAATCCTCACCTAGTAGAGGTAAAAGACTAGAGGCTCTAGCTAAGATAACATAGCATTAGAGCTATTCTCGAGGGTGACTTCAAACTCACAGGGCATCTAAACTAGTAATACCACAAACCAACCATTAATTTGTCTCCTCCACAAGAACAGTACCAGAGGACTCAAATTCCGCAAGTTCCATCTCATGGACTCCTAAACTTACCTCCCTAGCTTATGCTGCATTTCACTGGGCATTTCGAAAAATCCCTTAATGTGGTCAAGGAAGGAAGCAAGCCCAGTGAGCTCTTACAGCCTTACAGCAACTCACAATGAATGCAAACCATTGCTGTTTTAGGAACAAATTAGGAAGCAATTTGTTTGCCTGGTAGTTTGCATTTGGGGTGTAGATAATTACATAGGACAAGGACATTTATCTTTACATAGCTATTGTGCAACTGCCAGATGAGAATACCGTTAACAATACTTTTTGCTGCCAGTCTATAGGCAAGACGACCAAGGAATACAGAAGGAAGGTAGAGCATGCTTATTTTGCGTTTAAATACCTCCTTCCTAGTATTGTTTCCAAAAATGACATACTACAGTCACTTCCCCATTAACCCAGCATGCTCCCTTATTGCGGTTCCCAGCAGTCTGGGGAAGAGGCTGGTCAAACTTTGCTTGTCTTCCACTATTTCAGGGTCCAAAAGACAGTCTTTGCCCTTTAACTAACTACATAATTGCCACAAAGATGCCACACAGTCACAGATAGGATGGGACCAAGACATCAGTATGTAGTGCAACCTTAAAAAAATAATACCAATTGTCCTGCTGACATACATACTTCCCAGCAGACAGATTCTTTTGAGAGGAACAAGTCAAACACTGGATTTAACTTAAGATGACAGGCACTCCCTTTGAATTAGGCAGAATTACTCTAAACCCTTACTAGCATACAGTTATATGAACAGAAGTTTGCCTTCGTTTCCTGCAACTTCATAGTCTTAAGCCTTGAATTATAAGACACTTCACACACTCTAGAGACTTAAAGCATCAAGTGCTTCCCATAAACCTGGGAAGAAACACTTTATCTAGTTTGGAAAGGTCTAAAAGCTACCTCTGCTGTAAGGGTCCCTTTCTTTCAATTACAAGTGTTTTACGACTCCTAAAAGCACGGAATGGACTTGCAATTTAATTTTCAGTAACTATTTGTATTACATCCCCCATTCATCCAGACATTTACTCTGTCAGCAGCCAGAGAATTGGTCCTGGGAGTGAGCCACTGCTCAATAAGATAAGCTTGGGCTTTACTAAACTATGGAGGTAACAGCTGAAGTAGAAACAGAATTCAGAAGAACATTAATGGCAAGAGTTAAAGCAACACAGAAGAATTGGAGCATTGGCTGGGCAAGAAAATACCTCCAGTGAGAGTTACCTAAACCATCATTAATGTAGGGGATCCCCACACTGCTCTTTCTTGGCTTCAGCCTCGTTCCTAGCAAAGATGTATTGCTATACTGAAATAGACAGTTTTATTCACACACCATTTCATTTCCCTACTTTAATGAATTATGAGAAGTTTGTGAAATACTGTCCTACAGAGGATGCAAAATAGCCATATACATGCACCAAATCCTTAGCAATTCAGATCACCACTTCAGAACCTTGATGTAAGACTGAGCCTGCATGAAAAGGGACATAAGTGGATAATTAGTGGAAGTTTTCTTCTGTTTCATATCCACCAGGAAGACACTGCTACAAATTTTTGTGATTTCATATTAACCAATCCTCCCACATTGTTTGCCTAGTGGCCTTTTTTACTTGCAGTGCAAAGGAACAACCCTAAAGGCTGACAAAAAGAATGAATAATAAATTGCAAACATATTTAGACTACAAGTTAACTTCCCTTCCTTTAAAGAGTTAACCTTTTAAAAGCAGTTCACGAATACAACTTTCCCACCGATTTCCAAACTGTCTTACATTTAGCAGGTTGTCAAGAGGGTGCAATACAAGACAAAGGCCCTTTCACCGAACAAAAGGAACATACACCATTTCTACAGGCAAGACAAGACTTTTGCACTAGAAAATTACAGCACTACTAGTCACTTATGGCCCTATTTCAGGTACAACTAAGTTGCACTCAGTGAAGAAATTTGATTATTTGTTAATACACAGCATTTAAAAAATAATCTGACTTTGAGAAGCTGCTAATGATTCAAACTAAGTTTGGCCAGTAACATTCATATTATGGAAATCCTTGCTAAGTGTATGATCTGAACAGCTAATACTTGCATTATTCCTGCAACTTAACTATTTTGCTTTCCCAGCCAGCTGAACACAGTGCATCAAATCAGATTTAAGTGCAGCTAGAAAGCTAGATGAAACTAGTCTAAAATAGACTTTAGTGGCCAGGCTAGCTACAGTGACCATGAACAATATAAAGTCCCCAACCCACCAATAAAAAACATCCTATAATTCCCCTGTATTCACTAAGAAACTGTTCAGATCTCATTTGTTTAGGTTAGGGTGACACATCACAGATCCAAGTGCCAGTATGTTTATGGAAAAGAAAACTGTAAAGTTTCTTAGCCCAAACTGCTCCAATTTGTAAGCAACACCTACATAAAAACCGGAGTTTAAATCACTAAGGGTGAGAAATGAATCACAAGAGGGAGGAGCGGAGGAAAGTAAAGGGAAAAGCTGGCAGGAAGCTGAACTGATGGACAGGTTCTATCTGCTTATTTCTCAAGTTCAGTATATTGAGACACACCACTGCTTGATGCTTCAGGCCGAATGCAAGCATCACGACTTTCAGTTATCCCACGAGAGAATACAACACCAGGCAAGTAGCTGAGTTCGCAATTAACACCCCCTCACAGACAGTCCCCCAAGCTGAAGGCACCGAGCTGCACTTACCCTTTGCATTCAGAATGCTGCCATGCAGACTCATTTCGTCTATTTCACCTTTGTTTGGGACTCATAATGACTGCTATTAGGCTTACTGTAGTTCACTGTTTTCCTCTCTAGTCACAGTCTGACGCACAGAATACATTGTTGAAAGATTTATTTCACAACTGGAATGCAGTTTGCTGGCAATTATTGTTGCATATTCAGTTTGAGTGTAGTGCTGCCCAGACTTGCCAGCTACCCTGTTTATTACTGTAAATTAAACTCGAAGTGGAGCACTAAAGTGCCCTCTCTGTATGTGGAGCTCTAAGAACTAAGAAGGAGGAATCTAATATCTAATGCATAAGTGATGCTTCTATTGCACAGAAGTGACCTACTGGCCAGACTACAGGTAAGACAAAAGAAAAATTGAAGGAAATTCTGCATCTTCCAAGTGGCCTAAAGATACTCAACACACATCCTCAGAACAGTGAACATGGAATAAATGTTTCTCCGTTTCTCCATGTCCAGCCTTCTTCATCAGCTGCCAAGCACCACTCTGCTACATATGAAGCAGCACTTACACATATTCTACTGTAACAGCTGACAGAAGGGGTTTGCTCTGGCAGCTGGGACTTCCCATAGTAAAGCGCAAAGGCCACAAAGCCACACACAGGCAAGACACTTATATGTCACTTAATAGTCACCTTTTCTCTCCACTGGGTTCAAATACAGTAGGACTGTGAACACAGTTCTACAAGCACAGCACACGTACATTTAACAAATATTAATGCCAATCTGAAGAGGCTAATTTTGGGTACCAAAGACGGAAAACAGGATAGTCCAGGCTTCACCACGGGCTACAGAAGCACAGGAACGATCTTGGGCAACCACACTGCATGCAGTAATTAACCACTGTAGATTACAGGCAAATAAAGCCACGCATAGCTTCCCTAAGTTAATGCTAGGGAGGGTATGCTTGCCTCTATTTTAATTGCACCTTTTGAGTTCAGGAAGACAAAGACACACTACCATGTAGATAGCACCAATACAGTTAATCAGCTCTATGAAGCCCATGCACATTGTTTAAACACACCAAGCACTGATTTAGGGAGGGGGAGGGTAGCCTTCCGTTGATTTCAAGTCCAGTCTTTAGCATGACAAAGCTAGGCTGGCTGCCACCCAACCCCATTCACTTTGAATAAATATTCAAAGTTTACAATCCTGCATAATACACTTTCTGCAACTGTTGTTTCTCATTAGTGGAGTACAGTACATGTCTTCTCAGCAGAGGAGAGAATTCCTCTTACAGAGACAGTGTGCCTGCAAGGAAAACATTCCAGGGGGAGAACACATTCTTCGTGACCACTCAGCAAAGTAATCCCACTTAAGGAGACAGCTGTAGTTCAGAAAATTGCAGCCCATCCCTGCTGTTCAAGCTGTTTTGCTGGAAGACTTGTTTTCAGGAGGCATAATGGCCTGTGTAAGTTCTGATCAGGCATGCAGAGTTCCCTACAGACATTGCATGAGAGAGGGGGAAGAGCTTAGAAAGTTTTAACCTCTGTTACCTCAGTGCCACTGTTCATCCCTTCCCTAATATCCTGATTTCAGGATAAAAAGGTATCTGCCAAGAACTCTGAGGCACAGCATAAGGTAGCTCTACATACATCAATTAGCACTCTCTGTCATCTTTGTCAATGCCAGATTTCAATTCATTGAAGGTAACAAGGAATAAAACAATTACAACTAAATACAGAGACAAAAAATACGGTTCTGGTTCACCCTTCTAGACACAAATATTTAGCATGTATGTAGCCAAGATAAAGCCATCTTACAGGAACAATTACTCTTGCTAACGTTAACTGACAAATTGCTTTGATCTCAGCATCAATACTACTAATCATCTTGCAGCTCATAATGAAAAGAACCAAGAATCAGTGTAAATATGTCCAGTAAATAATTTTTGAAGTATTATTTTTCCTTTACTTTGCAGCAGAAGTTTCTCTAGACAGAACTGTGTGCAAACAGCCTTCTACTACATCTCATATTTTTATTCTAGTTTCAAATCATTCTGCTGCACATTAACAACACCTATGGGGATGGCAGGTAAAAACCCTGGAACAGAGAAGTCTACCGCCTCTACAGAATCCAAGTTTGATTCTCAACCCTTCCAGCAATACATAACAGTTCAATAAGAGGACCTACATCTGTGTTTATGACAGTGATCTCTGAGGTAGAGGTCTGGAGAAGAATGACTTTTTCTGGACATGAGAACACAGCAACTCCTACACAAAGAAGAAAAAGCTACATAGCCTTTATGTTCCAGGATGTGTAAGAAGGCCAAGTTGAAAATATTTATCTTTTTTTTATTTTTATAATATTTGTTTTATAAACACTTATGCTCATAAATATCATGCTCAAGATAGTCTGAAAATCCAGATTGCAACATTCTCCTGTTGCATTCAAGGTCTGGCACAGTTTCTTAGCCATCTATTATAAGCACTGTTCTACAGAAAGCTCCTGGTGCAGGAAAGCACATGAGGAACACTGGTCTGGTCTGTACACCTCAGCGTCAAGTTTGTCTCCTGGTTAGCTTGCTCCCTCCCTGACCTATGTCTTCTTCTCTCATTGGCAAATATATCAGTCTATAAAGAGGAACAGCATTAGGCATCGCTAATTTTAGAATTCATCCATCTGTGCCCTCCTGTCTGGATCTCCTGAAACACTGATTTTTGTGTTAGAGGAGAAGAAAGGACTCATCTTTCAATCTCAAATGAGTAAAAGCAAAGGAACTTGAAACAGAAACTTAGCCTGGACTGTTACAATTATAGCTATGTGGCACAATTTTTTTTCTATACTGGAAACACAAGAAAATACTTTTCTGGAAAAAGAAAAAAATATCTCCTTTTGACAGGTGACTGATATGACATTCCATGGTTCCCATGTGAGGAAACAAATATAATTTGAAAGTTTCCAATAAAGCATTTCTTTCTGCCCTAAAAGGATAAAAAACAACATAAGGAAACATCAATCACAGAGTAGCCAAACTGTTTCACATGTTTCCACCATAGATAACAACATTGTCCACGACCATATACACGGCAGTGCTGGGGTGATGAGGCACTGGAACAGGCTGCCCAGAGAAGTTGTGGGTGCCTCATACCTGGAAGTGCTCAAGGCCAGGTTGGATGGGGCTCTGAGCAACCTGGTCTAGTGAAAGATGTCCCTCATGGCAGGGGATTGGAATGAAATGGTCTCTAAGGTCCCTTTCAACCCAAACAATCCCATGACTCTCTGATATTCTTCTCCTTATGTACATGAGCAAGAGCTGAACCACTACTGCAGCTGCACTTTCTCGTGACAGAATTAACAATAATATAACATGGTGATATTTACCAGTTAAGTCTACATCAAGTTTTTTGAGCACTAAAGAACTAAAATTTATATAGTTTTGCCCATTAGGAAAAGAATTAGGATTTGCCACACAAAAGATTACCTCCCACCAAGTGGAAGAAGAAGATAAACTGATTATGTACATGTATATGTCAGCACTACATGGACAATGTAGATAGTTTTTTGAAGTTACATTAATTTGCCTAATACATTTGAATCCTTCTTTTACGACTAATACATCTTTCTCATCACATTTGTGTGTTTTTTTACTTTTCCCATCATGTACTGCATTAAACTTGGAAGGGGCCATTAAACCAATTCACAATAATTTACTGTGTAATGAAATGTCACAGACTTTAGTGTCTGCTATAAAGATTAATACTGCAACATAAACCAGTTCACTTAGCTTTTATTGTCTGGGTTAAGTCACAAATCTAAAGTCACAGTTTAAAGAGTTTTTATGCTTGTAGAGAAATCTTATTTGGTATTTATGCTCCCCTAAGAAAGAAAATTTACTTGGTCATTATGCAGACACATCCACTTGAAACACAGAAGTTTCAAGTGTCCAATTTTTTAACTATTTTAGGTAGTCTACTGTATATCTGCAGCCATACTTCCATTTATTTAAACAATTCTCAGATGTCTGAATATATTCCACTTGATGTCAGAAAGGGATAAAAACCATTTCTATCTCTGAACAATGGAAAAAAGTGAAGTCTGAACCACAACTCACAACTATGAAGAATAAAATATAGTTAAGTGGCAATCTGCTAAAAAAAAAAATTCCACTAATACAAAATAAATATTTCTTGGACTACTTCATATGCATTTACAAGCAAAAAGTAAAGTTGTTTTCTAGACAGTTACCGCAATGAGTAATTTATTAATTATATTGCTGTTTCCGGTTATCTTCATCTCAAAACCTCCACTTCTGACATGTTCCACTGTTGAGCACACAACCATCCATCCTCACAACAACCCAAAAAACCCAAAGCAAAATGTCAATACCTTCCTCTACATTTTAAACCATGACTGATATAGCCAAAACAGAAGCCTACATGTATTTTTCTTCATCTACATTAAAAAAAGGTGCAAAAATCAATTTACCTTATAAACCAACTAGTTTCAAGTGCTTAGCCAGGAGCCTTCTAATTCTGTTCATTGGTTTGATTTCAGATTTACATTCAGTATTTCTTGTGAAGTTCTTTCATCCAAATACCCTATATTCATTCTAATATGTCTAAATCCTAAAATAAGTTTTCTTTTTCTTAAATTGATAGCACATCAAGGAAAATTACTTTATTCACACATTTCAAAATAGTTGATTTTATTAATTATGGCACAGAAATATTGGAATCTCTTGCACTAAATAGCAGGCAGACCTACATGTAACAGCCCCTGTCAAAAAGAGCTTACTAACAACTGACCTACAAACTGATACTACAGTTCCGTTAAGTCAGTTACATTTGGAAAAAAAAAATAAAAAGAAGCAATTAAATTTTTAATTGAAATTTGGCTGTAGGTTTCCTTTTCTTCTTTTCTTGAACATTTAAAACAACTCAGTTACTAAAATTAACTGGGTTGGTTGTTGGCCATAACCAATTTTAAACAAAGTCAAATCTACTGCACCCCCAAGATTGAT
This sequence comes from Cettia cetti, assembly GCA_013401135.1. NCBI lineage: Eukaryota > Metazoa > Chordata > Aves > Passeriformes > Sylviidae > Cettia > Cettia cetti. The sequence continues at coordinate 79,958 of VZUI01086668.1, forward strand.
TAAAAGAGCCTAAATTCAAATGAACTGGTCAAATCTTGAGCTTAAAAGAAAAACACAAGTGAATGTACTCTCATCACTACAGACAATAAAAAGCAAAGTAAACTATTACAAGATCATGCTCTAAGTCTTATATTTTAAACAGGAAGCTGCCCAGCATGAAAAAAAAAAAAAAAAAACTTTGACTGCACAACTGACAAAATAGAACTGTAAAATTTCTCTAAACCTTTTTTCTTACAAGTCTGAATGCCCACTTTGCTTTCACACAAATCAGAACTAAAGTTCTGTGCAGAGGCATATATCACAATGGATTTCCTGCCGAGACTCATTAAAATGGTAGCTCTTGATGAATGGAAATATTCATCAGTTAAGGACACTATATGATACAGATTTCCATGTAAGTTTCCCTTAACATATTAATTATTAGCCTGAGTTTACTGAAGCCACTCATCCATGTGGTTTTATTTACTGCTCTCAGTAAAGTCAGCATATGTGCATTAGGAGAAATTTAAATTTCTAGTCATGAAGACAAGCAGACTCCAAACCCCATGTACAAAACTCTAGAGGCACAAATTTGATAAACAGGTCATGGAGTCAAGACATAACATACAGCATTACATTTCATTACATCTCTCTGCTACCAGCAGCAATACATCTGTAATACTTCTACAAGAAATAATTTACAGTAGCCAAAGTATGCCAGATCAATTTTCCAGTTTCCCTTTCACTATGGTTAAAAAGGACATGACTTAGCAGTACTAGCTCCAGAAGCATCACACAATGAAACTAATCATAGCCTCATTACTAGAAAACTGTAGACACTACTGTTTCTCCAGACTCTTTAGGATGCTCAGAAAGGCAACATATTGTGATGAACAGTAACAGGCCAAAGGACCATTAACTGAAAATGGGGACTAACCCATTATGCTGAACAAAACTGGGCTGGAGTGAGGTCAGAAGCTGTTAAGCCACTACAGTGGCCTAGGACTACAAGACAAATTGGTGTTGAGATTATTACTTCAAGTACTCTGAACAATTTCTCACAGCCACTGAAGAAAAAAGTGAAGCAGATATAAACCATAATTAAATGAACTTGTAAATTCATGCATTTCATTTAGTTGGACAATACCCATTTGCATTAGCTTCCAGGGCAGAAATTGCATTTGTGTTTTTGCCTCAGCACACTCTATTAAAATCAGGTTGCTAGCTTCCATCTCTTTCTACACTAGAAAACTCAATTAGAACCACAGCGTGGTTAAACAGAAAAGAAATTTAAGGTACAAGGTCACCGAGCCACCATTAAGTTAGAGCAACTGCCAGCAAAAACAATGCTGCTGTAGGCAAACCTCTGCTATTATAGTTTTGTTCCAACCCACAGAAGACTTAATGTCAGGCACACAATTTCTCTACTTAACATGCAAACAGCTCTGCCTCAATTATAAACTAAGAAAGCAAAGAGGTAACAAGATATTTATACAAGAAATCAAAGACAAAAAAATGTATGTTAGAGGGCACCAAATGCACTATTAACTCAAACCAACAAAAAAACATTAAATCCTACACAGACGATTAAGGTTTTGGACACCTTTTAATAGACGTACACACTAATTCTGAGCCTCTAAAATGCACTCTAGTCATCAGTTAGTTTCAGCACGTTACCCAATAACCCAAAGCTACCACACAAAAAAGTAGATGTACTGTGGGGGGTAACACAACCTTAGCTTTGACTTCCCCTTTCAGTAAACCCTGCATTAATTAGATGAGTTCCTGTACCTCTCATGGGTCCACTTATAATCTCACCCTATTACAGTCACACTAATCCATAAACTACATCAATCTGGGCAAGACACAGGCCTAGGGATGGGGTGGAAGCAGAAGACTGAGCAGAATCAGCTCAGAAATCACAATACCTCTGACACGTGTCCTGTCTCCTATGTTCCGGAAATGAACAGAACCAAATCTGAAATTTGGGTATAGACAGACTAATCTTCCCGTACAGCTGAAGTGTATTTTTACAAAGCTAGTAGTAGCTGACATACATGCACTCCCTCGTACCAGCATGTGAATAACTAGCTTGACGTACGACTAACTTGTGAATTATTAAATGAATACCGCCGGTACATTATTTTTAAAGACTTTCCAAGATAATAATGGTTCAGGTTTTCAAGATAGTTTGTTGAAGTGGCCAAAGCAAGTTTCACATTTGTAGTAGATACATTTGCAAGGCCAAGTAATGTTGCAAAGAGACTTAAGCACCTGTGGCACCCAACTGCAAGGTAGTTTTCAACTTGAAGACGAGTGTTAGAGCTACCACTGGCTACACAGCTTGAACACTCTCCAACATTTCGCATAATACTTAAATAATGTGCTGGAGATTATTTCAGCTTCCTAAGTGAGAGATTTTTCTCATCTCTTTCCTACCATTTTACTGGACAAGGTTGGGATTTTTTTCATTATTATTATTATTATCATTACTTTTTCATTAGATCAATTTTAAATATTATGGTGTAGCTCTCACAAGCTTTGTCTTCTTAAAACATTCTGAAACACATCAAAATCTACCCAGAGGAAATAATGAAAAAAACTCTATTCTTTATCTCTTGAGATTAAATTATCATCTGGCAACTTTTTTTCTTACAAGATTAACTTGAAAGAAAAAAACACCAGCCCAGGATGATGGTAGAAATATCCTAACAATCTACACAAAGGCCAATAATAGGACTTAAGTTTCTCCACTCATTCTTTTGGGGTAGACAGAACCTTCCTGTTTATACATAAACAGACACAGGCTACTCAGCAGCACAAACACTTCCCCAGAGGTCGCAGACTCTTCTCCAGAGAACTTCCAAAATCAGACCTTGGCCATACAAGTCAAGCATCCAAGAGATGACACCAGATTCCAAAAAGAACCACATCACACACCAGCTTGCTGCCAGTCACACTCACTTTGACGTTTCAGGTCAGTAAAGAAGTTCAGATTCCCATTTCTACCCACTACTAGCAATTCTGCTTCTACTTTAGAGTTACAGAAAATTTTGCCTGGCCACTTCCATAAAGACAGTGCACACACTATGAATAAGTGCAATAAAAATCTATCAAGAAGTGGAACATGTCAATTTCAGCAGTTCCACCTGATAAGAAGCATCACAGAACTGTTGCATGATTTCCTTGTAGTTATTCTCCCAAGGTCAGATTACATAAAGTCTTGTGTGGATAAGGTTTGGGAAATTGTGATTAACAACTTCAAAACCCTTCTGTGACACTTCTATTTATCAATTTCTTTTCCCTCATTACAACTTCCTAGTTAATAAAAATATTTATCTCACTGAAACCTTGTGAGAGCACTACAGATGCAGACAGTGCATCTGTGAATCGATATATATCTGCATCATGATTTGCCATTTTTACTGGAATGCCATCGACAAGCAAACTTAGTCACATTGTGACCCAGTGACTAATTTCAAAAGCATTTTACACAGGCAGCAACTGATTAGAGGGCTGTTACTTTGGAGTTAAAACTTTACCATACCTAGCCTTATGAACAGATGTATACAAGAGTCAAGAATGTACAATTTAATCTTTCAATCCATGGTTCAACAGCCTCCAAGTTACCTTGCATTTCCTTACAGCAGACAAATTATAAATGGACCTTGGCCTGCAGACTACTACAGTATCTTTACAAGCTTCAAGCATAATTTTTTATGCATTATTTGAGAGATTACTCTGTTTTGGAAGACCTGCCCAGTTATAAAAAAGCTTAGGTTCTCAGTTCACTCGGATGGAGTGCGGCTCAGGACATCTTAACGTAGGATACCGAAGAAAAACCTACAGAAGAAGAAAGATCAAGAGCACAAACAGTGTTTCAAGGGGAAAAAAAGAAGGAAAGGAAGTGTAAGGATGAAGAGTGGAGTTAGAGAGTCACTACATGCAGAGTTTGTTGACCAATGAAGCTTACTTTCGAAAAATCCCCCTTTATTACCAGAAGCGTATTATTCTTATAAAACTCATTTCACCCTGTGTTTAGGCAAATTAGGAGCAATTCTCATTAAACTCCCTGGGCAGGCACCATACTCGGGGGCTACGAAACTTGTCACTTTCCACACCCACCGAGGACAAGTTGCTAAAGATACCACTCAAAACCGGGGAACTTTTACTACTCGGTTGGAGGTGATGCCTAAAAGCACAAGCTATCTGCAAGAGCTCTCAGTGCAAGCTTCATCTTGCCCTGTCACTCCCTCCCTCCCTCCCTCTCTCCTGGCCCAAACCGAACGAGGAAGTGGAGCCGGGCGGCGGGCGGAAGCCAAGCCCATGGCGGTGTCTGCAGGAGGGCTGTCAGTCAGTGACTCAGGCTGCAGCCCCGACAGCTGCCCCGCGGCCCCGCCGGCACCTGCGGGCCGGGCACCGGAGGGAAGAAGGGTGGGGAAGGAGCTGGGTCCGGTGGAAAAGAGCGCCAGCCACCCACCCCACCTGCGGAAGGCCAGTTGGCGGGGCGTGCAAGGAGCGGAGCGGCAACTCCCTGGGCACACACGGCCCCGGGGCACAGTGGGGACACGGGGAGCACCCCAGCAGGTCCCACAGGGACGGAACGGCAGAGCGGCACGACAGCGCAGCCTTCTCGCCCGGCCGGACAAAGAGGCGCCAAACCCGGCGAGGGAATGAGGGAAGCGCAGCGCCAGGGGGGACAAACCGGGGCCATCCGCACCCACCACCCCGCCCGACCGGCTTCACCTGAGCCCGACTACGGTGGAGGGAAGGAAACGCCGCGACGGCGGCTGCGCTCCTCACGGCAAGAGTGCGGCGTCCTCCGGCTGCGGCTCCTCCCGCGGCACCACGACCGCCGCTCGCTCACCGGCTCTGCTGAGCCGCCCGCCAGCCCGGGCGGAGCCGCCCCGCCCCCCGCGCCGCCGCCCGCGCCGCCGCCCGCCAATGGCGCCGCCGTTCCGGCAGATTGACGGGCACCGAGCCAATCAGAGTGGCCGAGGTGTGCGGAGGCTGAGGAAGCCGTTGAGCCGTTAGCAACGCCCGTGCGCCCCGCCCGGCCCCGCCCAGCTCAGCCCGACTCCGCGGCCGCTCGGGCGGGGAGTGGCGGCAGCTGCGGCTCTTCGGGAGCGCCGAGGGCTTCAGCCCGCGGGCTGCGGGGTCGAGCAGGGTTCTCCCGCTCCGATCCGCCGGGGTCGAGCCCAGCCGAGCCGCCCTCACAACGCCCCACGCCGCGCCAGTCCCACAATGCCCCGCGCCGGGCGGGTACCGGCAGCCCGCACCGGCCTTTGGTGCTCCCGAGGGCAGCTGGTGTGGCCGGGGCCTGGAGCAGGAGCAGGGAATGCGGGGCAGCGGGGCGATGAGCTGGGGCCTCCGCCGCCGGAGGCCGTGCCAGAAGTCCTCGGAGCTGGGGGTTGGGGTGGCGGTGTGTCCCGGTCAAGAGTTTCCCACTCAGCCTTGCGTTAAATTACCTGCGACAGGAAGATGCCAGTCAGAATTAAGTTTCACAGAATCAATTAGGTTGAAAAAGATATGTGAGATAATCGGTCCAACCTATGACTGAACACCACGTCAACCAGACCACGGCACTGAGTGCCACATCCAGTTTTTCATTAAACACCTCCAGGGACAGTGACTCCACCACCTTCCTGGGCAGCCCATTCCAATGTCTAATCACTTTCTTTGAAGAAATTCTTTCTAATGTCCAACCTGGCTCAGCTTGTGGCCATGCTCCCTCACACTGTTGCTGGTTGCTGGGGAGAAGAGACTGATGCCCACCTGGCTAAAACCTCCTTTCAAGCAGTTGCAGAGAGTGATAAGGTCTCCCTTGACGCTCCTTTCCCCAGGCTCAACAGGCACAGGTTCCTCAGCTTCTCATAAGACCTTTTGCTCCAGACCTTTCACCCAGCTTTGTTTCCTTTCACTGGACTCTTGACAGACAAAACTGAGGCAGGCAAGAAGCATAGGCATAAGCAACCCCTGATGCTGCTGAGGTGTTTGGAACAGCCAGTGCACATGCTCACAGAGGCCCAAAATGGGCTTTAAAAGGCATGCTGAAACACTGAGATGTGAAAAGACAAAAGTGGTGTAATTCTGCCTCCTTATATTTACTGTAACTTCAGGATGAGGTAAAGGAGGAAGCAATAGCCAGGATGCAAGACCAAAGTCCTTCTGAAAAGAGTGCAGCATATCTAAACCCATATATCAGATCCAGACAAGCAGATAAGGTTTACTGCACATTTTATGAGCATATAGAAATACAAGGCTCCTTCCCTTTATGACTTCCTACTTTGTACAAGGAGGGTACATTTGCAGATGTAGGTGCCAGTGACAGAAAATGCAAGGGACAGGAAGTTAGTGAAGAAGTATCTAAAGTAAGCATTTCTTGTCTGAGTGAAACACAAGGCTTAGAAAGGTTCACTGCAGCAGCTTGGAAACAATCCTAGATATTTTTATCTCAAGACACATAAGACAGAGGGAGAAATCACTGAAAGGTTGTACAGTGAGTATCAGGGACATAGAAGGGTCACTGTCAGAGGCAGAGGTGGGAAATGTAAATACAGATGCAAAATATAAATTTGCATCTGTAAATATGTAATATAAATTTCATTTGGTGGTGAGAAGGGAATATACAGGGTACATCTTCGCTAAGTACTTCAAGAGAAAATGAAAGGAAGCTGGAATCGTGACAGACAGCTATCTACATAACCAGAAACCTTTGGATTTACTGTGAGGGTGATGAGGCACTGGCAGAGGTTGCCCGGAGAAGTAGATGCCCCATCCCTGGAAGTGTTCAAGGTCAGAGTGGATGGAATTCTGAGTAACCTTGTCTAGTGGAAGGTGTCCCTGCCCATGTCAGGAGAGTTGAAACTGCCTGATCTTTACTGTTCCTGCCAACCCAAATCATTCTATGATTCTATTATTAAACAATGCAGTGGCTCCTATTGAGCCATAAAAAAAAAAGTGACCAACATATGGAATGGATATTTACTGGCTGAACAAGCAGTTTTTAAGTTCTCCCACAAAAATGACGCAGAGTGAAAATAATGAAGGTAACCAAATATGTCAAAAGCTTCTTAAGAACATGAGAAACTGCATCATCAGCCAAGTGGCAGAGAAAGGAAAGGTAAGCAAAGAAAAGAAGTCAGTATCATGTCTAAACAGAGCTTTTAAAGGAGGAAAAGTAGCAGATCTTAGCTAGGAAAGCAAGTACAAAGGGCAACATGAACTGACATCAGTAGTTACTTTGGAAATAAAAGATAATACCTGGGAGCCTGAAATGCAGACATAAAAAGACGGTCACAAAGTCATTTTAAGAGTGTGTAATATTGGTAATTTAATTTTTTTATTCTTCTCTGACTCTCACACTTGCATATGTGCTCTCCTCTTGCTGATGCTCAGATTTAAGGCTAAGGTCAGACTGGACTGCCTTATTAAGGTTTGGTGCTTTTTTTTTTGCCTTTTTCTTCTTTTTTGCCTTTTTTTTTTTTTTTAATATATATAAATCTAAGAACTTGGCCCCACTCCTGTTTAATTCATATCAAAACTTCCCTGATGGCTTCAGCAGTAAGCATCAAAACTGAGTTCAGAAGAAAGATTGGTGCAGGTTAACACTGTCCTTCCCCTTCACAAAAAGTGTATCCCACCTCTATAGAAAACTCTTTCCCTCATGGTCAGATATGTAGATGTGCCATACTTGAAGCAAATGAGATTTTAAACATCTGTTCTGTAGCTTGATTACCTTGGGAAAAAGTGCAACAGGTTTTTGTTGACAGGAAGTTACCCAGGAAAGGGGACACACCTCAGAGAAAAACAAGTATGACTAAAAGAGCTATCAGACTGATTTTATACATCTGTTACCTTGTACAAAGTCACAGGATGTTTATGTGGATCTTTCTGATCAACTACCCTCACATTTTCCACCAATGTTTGCAAGCCAGCATCATTTAGAAGAACAAACCTGTAATGGTCACTGAATTCCAGAAAACATCTCAACAGCAAAGAGATTTACCAGTTTCATGGTAATAAATTAATGGCACTGTAGTATTTCTAAGGGGAAACAAATCTATGAAGCAGCAACCATCCAGAGATACTTCTTCAATTTGCCAGCCTTTACACACCAGACAAAGGGCCGGTGCTGAATTATAGAGTTTTTCCTTACACTTGTCTAATCCAATACCAGCTTGGTCTTAAGCTTGTTGCAAACAAACTTTGCTTTAAATTTGTTGGCAAACAGCAAGCCCTGGAAGAAGCCTGCACTTCATCAATCAGCAATAAACGTAGGGACATTTGATTTTTGTATCTGACAAAGAGATAAAAGTGGCCAAATTATTTTGGTGAATAATTTTCAATGCTTTGGGGGGCAGAAAAACTTCTTCCAAAACTAGTTTTTACTGACAAGCTGGAGAGAGTGAAACAAGAAGAGTGACAGAGACAAAAAGGTGTTTACTCCATCGGCGGAGTCACATTGCTAAACTCTAACCACAGTGGCTTTAGACAGAAACTGCGCATGTACAGGTCTGGAGAATGTCACAATCTGGTGTTGCTAAGAAGCCTGAGCTCTGCTTTTGCAAAACTTCAAACCTTAGTTATTTCAGTGCAGATTCATAATTAGAATTTCTTTAAAGAAGCAGCTCTGAAGTGGCTTTAATAGATACACCCATACAAAGCAGTAGCTATAAATGCAGATGAGAGCTTGAAGCGTTTTCAGGTATTGTAGCAAAAGGAAGTAGCTCTTCCAAGGCAGGTCTGTAGAAGAAAGTCATGTATGTCTGTGGATTTTGTGCCTCTGAGCAACCCAAAATTTGTCTGCAATTTAAGCACCATGTATTAGCACATAACTTCCTTTTCCCTTTAAAACATTTTTTTGTTGTTCTGCTCCCACACCAAATGCCACATCCAAACCGAGAGTGTGAAAGGTGGAAAGCCATCTTAAGAGATGTGGAAAGAGTGAAAGCAAGTGATGTTTCCCCTGAGGGGTGGGAGGGGTGTGTGTGTCAGAGTGTGTCAGTAAGTGAAATGTGTCCCAGGTAACCTGTCTCAGAAGCAGCCAGGAGCAGATGTTAGGAGGAGAGTAGTCCTTTTCTTACAGAGTGATGTTACTCGTAAGCAGAACTACACAGCTTCTGGCATGGCTGTAGAAAAGGTCAGGCTTAATTGGCTCACTTTCATATGTCAAGGAGCAACTCCATCATACCCTCTTCATCAGCAAACTGGTTTAAGGTGTTGTCTATTCTACCACTAGACATTTGGTTTTAGTGCTGTGACATCCAGTGCTCCAGCAGTGATGGTGAAGATGTTTAAAAAGTCATATTGTACATTGGATCACTGAAGAACAGCTAAAAAAAGAAGGTCAAGAAAAAAAGATCAGTTCACTGATCTAGTTTACAGGCCCTCAGAGAGATGCATCAGCACAACTGAGGGGATTAAACTGAGGCACTGTGATGGGAGTCTTTTAAACTGACTTTGCTGATGGACAAAATTTAAGAAGGAAATATATGTACACCCCAAGACAGGGGAGGAAGGGAGGAGCTGTACCTGGCATACCCTAGCATTTGAAAGAGTTATTCTATTTTTTCACCTCTCCCCAACCCTCCACCCACACAGTTCCATGTGAACAACCTGCTGAACTCCTGCTCTCTCACTGTAGTTCTTGCTTCAACTTTAGTAAAAGAGGAACATGTTTTTACTTTCTCAATACATTAATGACATGATTTGCTGCTGAAAAACAAACCATTTACATACAGTATCTCTGGTAATTTGGGAAGCACACTTCTCCACCACTCTACTGCAGTAAGTATATTTATCACATACCAGAGTCCCTTCTTTCAATAAAATGCAAATGACACCATCCTGTAGAAAGGACTCTATTGGGGAAGCAGGTTATCAAACACCTGAGCTCTGGCTGAAGTAAAGAATTCTCCTCAGATGAGGATATCCTAGATGAAAACTTCTGTCTGAGGCAAAGGAAAAGTCTTCTTGGAGCTTGTGAGTTCTTCCAGTCCCTGAGATAAGATTACAACTCCATTTGGCATAGTTACAGACACCACATTCCTGATCTGACATGCTAAGAATAATGGCCCACAGCTCTTTACATCCAAGAGTACCTCTGCCATTTAAATGGAACCACACTGCTAAGCAACAGACATTTTTTAGTTCATTATATCCTATTCCAAACTGTGTTTCCTCTAGCTGCTCACTCTGTTCTATTCAGCTTTAAATTCAGAAAAGCTTGCATCCAACACCAGTATACAAAAGGGCAAACACGAATACAAGCTATCCAACAAAAGAATCTTTGTCCCAAAATTCAGATTTTGAATCTGAGTTTCTTGCCTTGGGCCTACCCAGCATAAAACATCCTGTAACCTGCCTTTTAAAAAGCACAGCAACTGTTGTTTTTTTGGTTTTTGTTTTTGCTTTTTCTGAAGAAAACAATCATTTTCACACCATCTGCTACACCTTAGCTCTTTCAGTGATAATTCAGCAAGTACAAAGTTTTAAGCTTGTCTGCCCTGGCCTCACAGCTCCCTGGTTCAACAATTGCTAAGAAGCCTTTATTAACATCTCAAATACCTCATTTTCCTTCTCTCCTTCTCAGAGGGGGTAAGAAATGCTTCAGATTCCTAAGGTCAGAAGGGCTTGGGGGCATTCCTCTTAGCAGAGTGTTAAGTTGAAAGAATAGCATCCTTCCCCTGCCCCTCTGTCACCCTGCACCTGTCAAACTTACGACAAACCAGTCTTGGGTGAGGTACTGAAAAGGAAAATATACTTTAAAGAGACGGACAAATCCATCTAAACACTGTTTAATTCACTCTGATAAGGTAGGGCTGTGGAGAGCTTTCTGCCACCTTTGTTTATATTTTCCCTCTGTAGGTCTCGGGCTTGGCCATGTTTTCGCAGAACAAAGAATTCAGTAACAGAGGGATTGTGCTATAGCAAAAAGAGGACTTGGTTCAGAGAACACTTAAGAGTGACAGCATTTAACTACTTCACAAAGTTTATTCATTGTTTTAATTGCTTTTCAGCATCAGTCACATTTAACAGATCTCTAAACAAAAGGCATCTAGCTGAATATTCACTTCCCTCTCCCTCCACCAGGATGAATTTAGTCTCCCTTTTTTTTAACACCCTCCTTATAAAAAACCAAGAAAACACTCCTACTTTCAGCTTGCTGCCTTTCCTGAGGTTACTGTCTGAGGTTCTTCTCCACTAATGGTGCCTCTCAGTTTATCCCATGTCCACTGTTTGTTTTTAGGCTCAGCCTGCTACAGTAATCAAGGCCAAATATTTGCTCAAATGAAGTGGCCCTGTGGTTCTCATTTCAGGAAGCTGGCTGAGGACAAAGTGAAACTAGCTTGAAATTCTCTAGTATGCCTAAGAAATGTTAACGGCAAGGGATTTTTTCTAGTGCTGTAGAAAGTCATCCAGATTCCCACTGTGGCTTTCTTGTGGGAACTGCAGGAGAACTAACTCGTTTATAGCCTGCCCCAATTAAAGACACCACTTCTGTCTGCCAGAAACCAAAGTCAGTCCAGTCAAAACCAAACTTTGGGATCATTCTGTAAGGCTACAACCAGAAAGAAGACCCAATGTGAAGTTATTCAAACATAAATTCTCTCTCTTCTGCAAGGCTGAAGCCTATATTTTTCAGCTAAGAGGAGGCTACATCCTTTGCGCTTGCAAGTCAGCGCTAGGTCTTATAAACAGACCCACAGATTCTCAGCATAACGTATTGCAAGCTCTGTGCATCTGGAGCCAGTGCATGCTTTGCTCAACAACCCCCCTTTCATTTCTGCCAAGATTCCCTCCCACATTTAGGACGTTTTTCCTGCTCCCTTGAGAGCCTCCTCAATTCTCCCAACTCCTCCAGTTTCCTACTGTCAGCATGGACTGTTCTGTATGGCTTTGCCGGTCGGCTCTGCCTTTGGGAACATATGGACCAGTGCAGGAAGCCGGGCGCAAAGATCTGTGCATTAGTCTTGTTCTCAGACCTGTGTTTGGTCAGGGGATGGACCAGAAGAGTGAACTGACAGTGCTGACACAAAAAGAAGAAAATTCACCAGGATTTCGTGAGGCATTAGCCTTGGAGGATGTGAGAAATTGCCAACACAGATAGGTGAGGTGCCATCACTGTGTGAAGCCTCCTTTCAGATGAGGTGAAGATGAGCTCCATTTAACACAGTCACCCTTCTCTCCCATTTATCAGATCATCCGTTTCCTGGAATTACTCTGGAACAAAGAAAGCAACTCACTGGGCATCCTGTGTGATAACACACAGATTCTGGTCAAAAATCAATAGCTCCCTGAGTAGCAGGCTTCTGAGCTGCCCAGGCTAGCACCTGCTCTTACAATTTTTCAACTAGCCAGAGACAGGAAAGTGTTAGCGTAATCAAACCCACAGGATAGAGGTGCTCAGGGACTTCTGGAGCTCCTTCATGTGAGGTAGTAACTTGTGTTAGGCCAAGATGTAAAGAGTCCTGCACTGCTGCCTTCTTGCACTGGTCTCAGGGAAGAAAAAATAAAAAGAAAAAAGAAAAGGAGGTTAAAAGGTTTTCTGTGGAAGAGACTATTATGAATATTATTTGGACTTCGAGTTATAAACCCAAGCATGACACAGACCAAAAGCACAAAATAAGGTAGCACTGCTCTCTTCTACCTAATGGGGCAAGTCATTGAACCCGTTGTATATCCTGTCCTCTCCCTCCTTGACTTTTCTTTTTGTACATGAAGTTAAAGCATCCTTAAGCCTCTTACTGCTCTACCACTCTCCTGATTACAGCTGCATCTAACACTGAACTTGAAACACACCCCTGTACCTAAGTTTGAGGCTAATTGCGAGACACTGCAGAGGCCTGTAATTCTTTGACTCTTTATAGAGGAATGTACATGTATAAAAGCCTTTTGAATTTTCATAAGCCACCCCTTAGATGTGGTATAGAAAAATAAAAAAAGATGAAAAGATGCTCACACAATGATTCAGCTTTCCTGCAAAGTTTCTTCAACCAGCCATCATAACCCTGAAAATAATCACCTCAGCCCATTTCTCCTGTGGGCTAGAAACACATCAGCAATGAGAATCATAATTTAAGGTATTTTTGTTTCTATTAGGAACTAATGAGAAAGAGCTTTGCATTACAGAGAAAAAGAATCATATGCAGAAAAAGAAAGAGGGTATGCATATGTTTGGTATTGTTGGGTTTTGGTTTTTGAGGATTTTCTTTAATTTTTTTTTTCTTAGTTTAAGGGCTGCTAAATCAGGTTTAGCTTTGCTAGGGGACATACCAGCTGTCTCCAAGCTCTTTTTATGATGATCTCTCTTGTACCTTAATTGAGAAAGCAGGGTGTGGAAGTTTCAACAAAGGCTCCTCTTTGTAGTGTGTTAATTAGGCACAGGAGTTAACAAAACCCCTCAGTTATAAACAATTACCTTTCTCCAGGCTTACTTTCATTTTCCTGATGTTTCCTTAGGTTTCCAGAGTGGACAAGACTAATTTCTAAAATTAGTCTTCTAATTAGCAAGGGAAAAAAAACCAAAACCAATCCATACCAAACCCAAGCAGGAAAGTAAGTAAAGCAGGGGAAAAAACACCGCTATAATTAGAAGCACTTAAAGATGCTTTTTTTTTTTTTTTTTTTTTTTTTTTTGTGCTTCTTCAGGATACAGGAGACCAAGGTATTTTAAGTTTAATGTAGAGTCCCCTCAAAACTGAAAATCTAGATTATGGTCCCCTGGAAGTGACTGTGGGTGTAAATGCCTGGGGATGTGAAAGTATGTGATCAAGATTTGTGTGCCCTAAAATGATTGCTACCCTCACCCCTGCAGGAGGAGGAGAGAAGGGAAAGTGAGAATGGCAGCAATTTCTCCAGACATCTCCTTGCCTGCCGGTGTCCTGGCTGGCTGCTCAGCATGTGCTCAGACTTGGGACACAGAATAGCTGGGAAGGGAGCGGCCTCTGCCCTCCTCGCTGATGGAGGTGACCTCACCCATTGGCACCGAGCTGTCCCCAGGGCAGCGCCAGCCACTCAGGCACTGAGACCCTCCTCTTTCATCTGCCTCCTGCCAAGAGAAGGAGAAAACCCCAGGGGCTCGGGGTTGTCCTTCTGCCTCAAAGAGAGGCAATTTCGATGATGGAAAACTGTACTGTAAGAATGACTGCCATCCTAACACCAAACATTTTCCAGCCTGTGTTAGCATGAAACCTGTCACGCTGCTGCTCTCTAATCTTGTTTTCTGTTTAATTTCTGGAGAAAGGTCGAGCAAGGCATGTGAATCCATGGTATTGGGAGAAGCACATTATGATTCAGTCTCCGGTCCGCGTCACACTTCTCTTGTTGCTTCTGATAGTGCTGTTTGCCCAACACCTTTACAGCACAGAAGACACCAGATACTCAAAGTTGCCTTTTTGTCCAAGGAGCTGCCCTGAAAGCAAGGGAGTAACATTTATGTGGGTCTGGGGAAATAGTAGCTCAAGCTACATCTCAATGGGGGCTGCCTATCCCAGCCTACCAGCAAACTTGGAAAAGACTGCCTAGGGAAAAGCTTGTAAGTCTTAGTGGCAGCTTCCCAAGCACAGCAGTTCTTATGGGGAACTTGCCTCTCCTCTCTGGAAGAGACTGCAGATAGCCTAGGAAAGATAGGCATTCTGACCTTTATTGCTGCACATCAAACCACTCTTCCTTTCTCTCTGTTGCAGTAGCACAGACTGATTCTGAAGCCAAGATCAGCTCCTGCTGCTTTCCCCAAAAGCTTTCAAGGTCACACAGACCAGGAAAACTCAGTGTGAGAGCTTGACCAGAAGTGAAGAAAGGCTGAGAATGGCCTCAATGCCTGCATCAAGTCCCAGGCAGGAAGTATGTCCAGGTACTACCCTGACTGACCAGGCAATCAGGGAACTGAGGACCCCATGGCAGCACACAGCTACTGCACGTACGATGGAAAATGTTTTAACTGCTGTAGTTGGGGCCCACAGGAAACTTTTGGGAAGTGTGTGCTGGGTCTAAGACAGGAACCAAGAGAGTCAGTGTTTAAAATATGCACTGACAATGAATTGCTTCATTACTTTGAGAAAAAATGAGAAGGGAGAAAGGGGTAAAACTCAACCACATCAGTAAACAGACAAATAATTGTCTGACAAATACACTAGGTCTCCTTATTGCTGGTCTAAGACTTTGCTGCTGCTCAGCCCACAGTGTCTTACTCATCATGATCTCCCTCCAGGAGCCATCAAGGTCTTCTCTGCATTTAGGTATGTGTTTCACACGCTAGAAAAGAAGCAAACAGAAACACAGGGCTTGCCATATTTGCTAAGTGTCTTATTTTGCCCCAATCTACTGTTTTGCATTCTCTTCCAACACCTTACCCTGTTCATATACCCAAAATTGAAGAATGAAAGTGATACCCTTCAAACCAAGGAAACTTTCAGCCCATGAGCTGCTAAAGAAAGACACACCGATGGGTGGACCACAGCCCCTTTCCTGCAGCACTTTCTAAAGCAATTAAACAGTCCCAGGCAGGAGGCTTTCTGCAAAGGCCAAGGCAAAGAGTCGTGCAGGGCAGAGCACCTGAAGAAACTGGAGCTCATGACCTGGACTTACACATCCATGTGCAGAGACATGGGAAACACTGGATTTCTGGAGCTGGAGTGGGGAGGGGAGCACTGGAAGCTGCAGGCAGGAAAAGCCTGATTTGGGAAGAGCGAAGCAGGTAACAATCATACAACTATTTATGGCTCTTCTTCCTTGTGACAACCACAGCCTTATAAGGGCAAGAGCGCTCCAGTCCGGGCAGAGCTGCGGAGGTGGAGCCTCCTGGGGCACTCCTGATGTTTGCTCCCAGGCTATCTGCCTGCCCAAGCCGCTGACCTCCTTCCCGGGAAAAACCCTGGGAACCCTTGCTGAATCCAGCTGTTCAAATTTCAAACTACAAAGCGCCTCGGTTCCCCTCCCCTTCTCCCCATACCGCCTACTAGCTGGAGCTGTGGTGAAGCAGAGACGTCTGCTTTTGTAATGGTGTGGGTATCAGGGAGCACTGGGTTGAAGAGTGCCCCCACAGCTGACGTGGGAAATATATTCTCATCTGGTTGTGACAGTACTGAGAACCGGAAGAAAAAAGAAAGAAAGAAAAAAAACAAACAACCGTCCCCATGGCCTCCCCAGCGTTATTTGTTGGACACAAGCAAGTATGTGAAAGGTTGCAGCTGGACAGTCTAGTGCTCAAACTCAGTTGCAGATCGTGGATGTGCTTCAGAGCCCCCCAGTAACTCTGGCTGAGCTTCCAGTATGTGTGTTGGGTTCTTAGCAATTCAGCCCTGTCCAATCCACCCAGCTGAACTATGCTGGAAACGGTTTGCAAATAAAACTGAACACAAACATGCTAAAAATGTCACTGTCATCAGATAAGGTTGCTACGCACATAAAATTCCTGACATGAGTTCATTAAACCAAGAACATGAAAAGTTAAGCCATATGTTGCCTGAGGTGGGCAGGAGGGTATAGTGAGTGGGGATTCAGTCTGTAACTTTACTTTTTTAGCATTCTACCAGCCCATAGCCGTCACTCTGGTGTGATTCAATTTCTCCCAACAGGAGGGGAAAAAGAAAAAAAAAGTTACAGTACCCACCTCCCTCTCTGAATATTGGTGTTATTTGGGAAGGAGCAGGAGGCAACGGTTAGCCATGCCACTTGGGAGCTGTGGAAGGGTGTTTTTCAGAGGGCGAAGCACACAGTGACAAAGCCAGACCTCAGCAGCCTTCACCAAAACCAGTCATATTTAGCACTACAGAAGGCAGTTATCTCTGTATTATGAGAGGAAACAGGCACTAAGAGCTTCCTCTACAATACACTTCTCATAATTGGGGCTAGTTTTAACTTGCAGAAATGCCTGGGCTAGCTGCTCCTACATGGACTTACTCAGACACCCCAGTTTGCAGAAGTGTCAGATGTAATGACCTTCCCTACCACCTGCTGAGTTGTTATAGATCTCACACCACATATTTTAAGAGAGAGGCAGGGACTGTGGAAGTGATCTACAGATGGGAGCGATTTCAGGAGATGCCCTCTCCTAAGCCTACCACACAGCCACCCTTTATCTGCTTTCTCTTTTTCGAGAAAAAGGAGCTGTGCACACTTTGCCGTGGGGTGAGCAACATGGGTTAGATTAACCTGCAAAGGTGGAACAGCATGTTCTCCTCAGCCTCTCAAGGGTCAGGGTTGGAGTTTGATGATTGTGTGAAGCCAATCCAAGTCTGAGAAGTCCCTGAAGGAGAGTTGTTCCTCTCCCTCCTCTGATCTTCACACTCCCACTGCCAGTCTCAGAAGACAGCTGATTCAGATGGAAAGAACCCTGAATCAAAAGAAAGACAGATGTTTCCAGTTTGATAATTTCCTTGGTGCATTTGACTATGTCACTGCTACAGAGGTGCTGAAAATGCACAGTCATGAGCAGCCAGACCCACAAGCTGCTCAGAAACTATGAGGGAACTGAAGTTCAATAAGCAGAAAGCTTCCTTTTCAGGGATATTGTGAATGAATTGAATTCAGTTGTGAGGCTGGTCACAGGTGTTCTTATAGCATCCCACATGCAAGTGGTTGCAATCAGTATCTGAATTAAAGAATGTTTACTATCAAATATGTACCATTACCAAAACCACAGCATCATTTAGCCTAAGAGGTAATTTTGGACGTCTCCAGGTCAACCATCTGCTTGAAACAGGACCAGCCTTAAAGTTAGATCAGGGTGCTTAGGGCCATATCCAAGTGGGATTTGAAAATCTCAGAGGATGGCAAATCCACCATCTTTTCCCTCTTGTCCTTCCACTGAGCACATCTGGCAACGTGGCCTTACCTTCCACATAACCCCCATTTGGGTAGTAGAAGTCAGTGGTTAGATAGTCCCCCTCATGAGCTTTCTTGTCCCTTTGCAAACCAAATCAGCTCCCTCAGACCCTGCCTGTGTGTCAGATGGTCCAGTTCCCTTGGGCAGCTTCATACTTCTGCCCTGGAGTTGCTCCAGTTTGTGAGTGTCCCTCTTGCAAATGTGAAGGATTACCCTGAAACAGCCTGAGGAGGGAGAGCAGGTTGTCTCTGTCTGCGTGTAGAAGCTCGAGTCTTTGAGTGGGAATGTTGGGGTGTGCATGTACAGCACCAGCATTTGTCCACGTGTGTACATAGTGTCACAGGGCAGCTGTGCATCCGCCTCTCAGGTAAATATTGACTCAGAAGTTTAGGTCATAAAAATGGGTGCAAAATCACTCAAGGCCCTGGAGCTGTGGTGGTTTTTGTAAGCAGAGCTTTCCGGCAGGTGTGCTGTGTGAATGTCATCCATGCTGAGTCCCAGGGATGTCTGAGCATGATCCTCCTGCAGCAAGTCTGTACTTAGAAGGCACAGATCCTCCTCATTATTGTTGGAGAAGATGTTTACAGTCAGGTTTAAATCTGGTCAGGTAGCTTCTTGATTGCCCACTTCTCAGCTGTTACTCTGCTTCAGTAACCCTGAAGCTCAGGGAGACAGGGTGTACTAGACAGTAGACAGGTCTGGAAGACAACAGAAATAATTTTCTGCTCTGGTGATGTTGCCAGAGGGCAGCACAGCACTGCTGTGATGTCACGAGCATGAGGCACAGCCTTCAGAGCATGAAAAAGAACACCCATTACTCAGGGGACCAACAGGTGTTTTTGAAGGAGTCACGTGAAAAAGGGACACCTCAAAAATTTTACCTGCTTTGCTGTCTTGGGGGTATGATAGGCAAAACATTGTGTAACTGCGAATCAGCAGTGCCTTTTGAAATACTGGGATTGTGGCTTAATGAGCAATTCCTCTGGTGTTCTCATAAGTCTTGATACTGTTGTGTTGGTGGACCAGGCAGGGTATAGCCAAGGCTGGGCCAGTGACTGTAGCCCCAAGCTACAGAGGCAGCAGCAGCAGGAGAAAGCCCTGAGGATGCTGGTTCTCAGCTGGCCACATCCACTCCTCATTTTACTGCAAGAACTACATCAAGCCTCTGTCATAAAGAGCTTTGATGCTGCAGCCCAGGGAAGGAAAAGGGGAGTTGGGTAAAGACCTCCTTGGTGTTAATCTCCAGGCTGGAGCTGTAGTCTTACAAAGAAGAGGAAGTGAAGCTATGTAGTTTGCTATGGGGAATGGAGATGTAAATGTGGGTTAACATAGGGTGAGGCGCTCAAAGGTCTGACCCAGATCAGAGTCAGGCAAACTTTATTCCCCAGCTATAGAAAATTATTACAGAAATGCAATAAAACAAGGTTTTACTAGAAGTCAAGGGCAAGAATCACCAGCTGTTTATGGCACTCAGCTCCCTTTCTTCTGAAACAATTAAGGGACCGCTTAGGTGGCATGAGGAAAATATATTCAGGTCAGGTTTGAAAGGCAGAATTTGTTCCAGGGATCAACATCTCCTTTTGAGACCCTTTTGTAAATCCTAAAAGTAAGGCAGAGAGGTGAAATACAAACTCAACTAATTTTCCCTATCAGCTTCACATCTGGCTCTACAGGACCCAGCTGGAATCCCCTGGGTTGCATTGGGACAAGAAGCAGTGTCTGCACCAACGCCCCTGCTGGATATAGGTTAGAAGGTCCAAAATACGTGCACAGCCACCATGAGCCACGGGACTTTGTTCTCTGCCCAGGGCTCGGTGGCCAGTCCTGCCCAGCTTGGCAGAGAACCTCACCAAGGCTTATCT
The DNA here is from genome assembly GCA_013401135.1 of Cettia cetti. NCBI lineage: Eukaryota > Metazoa > Chordata > Aves > Passeriformes > Sylviidae > Cettia > Cettia cetti. Next base: position 99,629 of record VZUI01086668.1, read on the forward strand.
GGTTCTGTGCCCTCCTCCCTCCCCAGAGTACCCCCAAGGCCACGTTTTCCTGCTTCACCCCAAAGGCTTGTTTTTCTTATTTTAAAACAAACAGAGTTGTGTCTGTTTTGATTTCTAGAAGAAGGTTAGAGGGAGGTCAGAGCTGACATCTGGTCTGGAGATAACATTCCGTCTAATTAGCAAGCCCTGGATAATGAGGGTCTTCCTGTCCCATCCCACTGCCCTGATGTGAGGAAGGACAGCCAGTGCAGGCTAGTGCAGAAATGGGCCAAGAGAACACCCTGTAGGGCAGCATTTCATCTTCTATTGCCCCAGCCCAAGCTCATGGGCTGCTGATAGGTGCCCGTGGGCAACAGCTGGAGGCTGCTCCTCCTTCATCTTTATGAGGACACCATCTGCAGGTGCTCAGCCTCTGCAGAGTCTTTCCAAGGCACTGGCCATGGCTTTCCAAAGTGCCAGTGGTGCTGCCATTCACCCTCTCTGCAAAGCAGGGTTTGTGGATTTAGACACCCTGGGTGTTACCTCTGCTGCTGTGTGCATCACAAGAGAAGACACCAAGAGACACAATATTGGTGGGAGGCAGATGAGGATAGTGAGGTTCCCGAAGCATGGCTGGGCTATCTGCTGCCCTCCCCTCAGCCTAGGGAGCTGTACATTGGCCATTCTGTCCCTGCTCTCAGGAACTGGGTCATTTATCAGGGCAGTGCAGCCTGCTGGGCTGACACGATGCAGCTGTTTGTGCACAGCAGTCCCGTGAAGAGGAAGCGGTCATGGCCAGAGCCAGCTTTGGCTGGGATGCTGGGCTGGGAGGACAAAGGGGCAGAAGTGCTGGGGGACCGAGTTTGTGGGGCTCCTGCAATTTGTAGACATAGCCCCCAGCAGCAGGACAGGGAGATGTTGGAATAAGGCCTGACTCAGCTAGGACAGAGGCTCCCTGGCTGAATCAGCCGAGTGCTGTGCCTTCCCTGCAGCTCCCCCACTGTGGGCTGCTGGCGCTTTCGCAAAACCCTGGGAGATTACAGGCACAGGCAAGTGTGGCAGGGGCTGAACTGCAGCCAGGCTCTCTCCAGGTGAGATTATGACAACGGGCGCATCTGGTCCATGAAAAACCCCAGCCGACACCCCTTAGCAGAGCCGGTGACACACCAGCCCCCTTGCCTCATCAGCTCCATGGCAGAGGGATTTGCTGACAGCAGCCTCAGATTCCGCCCTCAACGGAAATGCCACAGCTTGTTGATTCCTTGGAGGGGACGTGACCATCATTCCTGGCCTCAGTATAAAACCCCAGGGAGGGAAGGAAAAAGGAGGGAGGGAAACAGGGCTTGGGATGCAACAGTGGCAGAACTTAGCTATCATGACCCCAGCTGCAAGCTGGACAAATGAGGCTGGGAACAGTGCCCTTGGGTCAGTCATATGCTGCTGGCCACCACGGGCTGGACACAATGTCACAGGGAGCCTCAGCAGTGTGGGGGAGCAGCAGAACAGGGAGATGACAGCAGCCTAAGGAGTTTGCTTGCAGACATGGCCACATGCTGCCAGTTTCTGTGCCACAGGCTCCAGTGAAACCAGCAGTGATGGGTCCCTTGTGTTCCTGCATCCTTTCATCTCAAGGATGCTGCCAGCTTCTGCCTTCATGTGCAATGCCAGACAGATTAAGAAAACCCCAAATGTGCTTCCTCCTCAGAGTTGCCAAAAAACTGAGAATAGAACTTGATCCCAAGGCCAGGGAAAGGGGAACAAGAACTAAACAGTGTTCAGACAGGTACAAGGGGGGTGGAATGCTGGGTGACCGCACAGTTTAGCATGAGAAATGCAGCGGTAGGTGTGACAGCAGCAACCTTTAATCAATCTTGCCTGAACTCTATGAAAAGTTTCCATGCTTCTGCTAGGATTTTAGGATGAAGTCCATGGATCCTGGCCTGGCTGGGAAGGGGAAGCTGGATCTCCTCAGGTAGTGAGCTAAACTGAAATAGATAGGATGAAGGATCAACCCCTTGAGAGCAGACCTGGCAAGCAAGAACAAAGAATGCGGGGGTTTTGTCTTGTAGCTTCCTGCCAAAAACTGGCACAGCCGTAAACACAAGTGCCAAACAATAAGATCTCCTGTCCCAGCAGCTGCTAAAGCTGTCACCTGGGAAGCTTCCTGCAATCAGCCAGTGGCAGGACAAAAAGGAGCTCCCACATGCTTTCCTGCAATTTGTCGTATGTCTGATTGCTGTTCTGCTTAGTGCCTGTAATCCTCCCTTCCCCCAGAGCCAAGTCACACTCCAACAGGAGGATGTGATTATGAAGACCAACCTCTGGTGTGGAACAGGCTCATTGTTCAGCCTTGCTTCTCTAAGCAGCAAGAAGTGCTTCTCTTTATGACTTCTGAGTGACCCTATAGCCTCTCCTCAGAAAGAATTTCCCTTGGGCTGGTTCTGCAGGCACTGTGTGGAAATCCCTGGTGCCTCAGAAATCCACAGCCCTCTGCAGATCCTCTCTGCCTGCCACGTGTTGAAGCTCCAGGGTTTACAGTGACTATAGTTGGCACTGTCTTCTTTTTCAGACCACTGCACCTTTCCAAGGAGTTAATCTCTGGGTCTGAACAGTGCCATGCTGGATCTTTCCTCACGGGTAAGTATTTTTAGAAAGTTTGAGCTCAGACTATGCAGTCACTTCTGAGTTATGCCAGGACAAAAAGAAAACAACCACTTCTGCCTGAACAATACCAGCACAGAACAAAAAGCCACTGTAAATGAGTTTTTTCGGCATCACTCACAACTAGCCAAGCTTTGAAAGATGAAACTCGCTGTCAAAAGAAAAAAAAAAGAAAAATGTTCCTAGTGAACAAGTGAACAGAAAGAGCTTTGACAGTTTACTTAAAAAGCCGGATTAAAGCAAAATGAAGTTATATAAATACCAGCGGGCATGCTGGAGCTTGCATCACTCCATCTCCATCCCGGCCACTGCGACAGCCAGACCCGGGGCTGGGTTTGTTACCTGCTGCTGCCGGTGCCATGGTCCCGCGGGTAAAGCCACGTGCAGGGAGAGGAGCCGTGCACTCCCTGCGCCCGCGGCTACGGGCGCTGCGGGGAAGTGTTATTGCCTCACGACGGAGCAAGACAGCAACCTCGGGGGAAGCACTTCCTCTCCTTTCCGAGGCCATGAAGCTCCATGTGCAGAGCCCGCCAGGACAAACACCCTCTCCCTGACAGCTGTGTGGGACTGGCATGAATCTGCAGCCACACGGATGACCCGAGGTCACCATCTCTGGAAATCACCAAAATCTCTGGTGTATGTTGTACCCCCTGGATGACTTGAAGTCAGTATTTCTGAGGACTCTCGCTGCAAAAATTTCCTGTTTTTCAGGAAATTGCTCAACCACTTGTCCACTCTAAGAGAGATGGAGCCAGGGTGCCTTTAGCAGCAGAACGAAGAGAAGCTTGTAGAGGCTGAGAAGGGTACAGGGAGCTCAGCCTTGCCTTGGGTGGGAGAGCCAGCAGGCTGGCTCCTGTCCTTTTCTGTTCACAGTTGCAGCTGCTGGGGACATCTGTGAGTCACAGAAACTCCTGGCACTCTCTACAACAGAGAACAAGAGTATGGGAGTAGATAAACATGCATATATACATATACACCTGCAGGAACATTATTTCACAGACCTTATTCCATGTAGGCCATGGAGAAACCCCATCAATTTTAGTGCATTTTTATTGTGACCTTTGGGTCATGAGAGCCTAAGAAGTCAGCATGAGCTGGGAAGTTGGGTGCTCCCCTGTTGCCTGCAGCTTCCAGCTGTCCTCCACCCTCAGGACACAAGCGGCTCTAGTGTCCCCCTCTGGCCTTGTAGGATGTTTCTCTGTCTCACTGCCCACGCTTGGGCAAGGGACCCCTTGCCACTAGGAAGGCAGCCACAGGGTTTCTCCTCACTCCATTCCCTGGGATGTGGGCAAATGCATTTTCAATCTCTCCCTGTAGGCCTCTCATTTTCATCCATTTGGCTCTTCTGGTGAAAGAAATTTGGGGTTTCCCCTGCTGCTCCTGCCTCTATCCTTCCCTGGCTGGTAGAATGAACAGAGAGAAAAAGCAACCAGGCATGGCTCAGCACAGCAGCCCCCTCCAAACCACATCTAGCCTGTGGCTATCACTCTCCTTAGAGTTGCAGTCTTTGGGTTTTGCCTGTGAAAGGTTTTATGGAGGAAAGTGTTGCTGAAGTCACAGAGCTGCACAGAGCTGCAGAGGCATAGAAACCACAAAGCTCACAGGGGCACCCCACATCCTTGAAAAGAGCAGCAAGACATGGCAGAATGCCACTACTGTGTGGTGATGGATGGTGTCCTGGTTTTGACTGGGACAGAGTTAATCTTCTTTTTAGCAGCCAGTGCAGTGCTTGTGTTGGATTTAGTATGAGAATAATGCTGATAACTTACCAATGCTCTACTTCTTTCTAAGCAGTGCTTACTTTAAATCAAGGACTTTCCAGTTCCCTTCTCTATGCCAGTGAGGGGCTACACAAGAATCTGGGAAGGAGCATGGCCAGTAGACCTGATCTGAACTGGTCAAAGGGATATTTCATCACATGTCACAGGACATCAACCCCAGTATATAAACTGATGGTTACCTGGAAGGAGCTAATCACTGCTCAGGGGCAGGCTGGGCATCAATCAGCCAAGGGGTGAGCATTTATATTATGCATCACTTGTTTCTCGTTTGTTTTCTCCCTTGTTTCGTACTTTCCCTTTTCATTACAAGTATTATTATGTTATCCTTATATTTCAATTTACTTAAATTATTAAACTGTTCTTATCTTGACCCATGCTTTTGCCATTTTTCCCCTGATTCTCCTTCCCATCCCACCAGGAGAGGTGTGAGTGGGCAGCTACCCAGTACTTAGTTCTCAGCTGGGGTTAAACCACAGCTTGAGCCTTGATGTGTTGCAGGGGCAGGTAAGGATAGGAGACTGTGTAACAGGTGAGCTAGTCTCATTTTGGTTTGGAAATCAAGCCTAGGTAGTTTTATCTTATTTTTCTATTGACTAGACTATTGCAGCTGCTGTTACTCTTTAACTTGCAGGAAACTCACAGCAAGCACTTGCCACCATTTAGCAGTAGTTTTGAAGAACACTGAGCTTAAAATTGCTGCTAACAGCCTTGCAGGGCTGGAGAATTTAATTGCTGATTCTGTCTGAATCCTGTAATTACTTGGATGAGAAAAATGAGGTGTGTAAGGGGAAGCTAAGTAAATAACAAACTGTTAGGGCCAACAGCCTGGCTGGGCTAGTGAAAGGCTCTGCCTAAGGCAGTGTCAGTGGGGGCCATTTCCCTGTTGACATGGTGCTGGTCTTTGTTTTGTTCTTTGCACAGGAGGAATCATATTTGTTTATAAAGCAAAGGATTTACTGGCCAGGCTGCCAAGGTCAGACCTCAGTGGAAACAAACTGGCCCAAACTATCCCCTTCAGAGGACCACATATACACAGCCCACTGTGTGCTGCAAGCCAAGCAATCTGCGTTTTCCATCCTCTAGCAGCCCTTGAAGTTAGTCCTGGCATAGCACTCCTAGCAGAGAAGACAGCAAAGCTCTCCCTCCCTACTTGCAAATATTCACTATGAACCTCAGTAGCTGGAAATTAAGTTGGAGTTCAGCAGGCAGGCACAAACATCTTGGGGAAAAGAGCAGCTGTGTTAGGACTTGATGCAAGTGTAAAGCCAACAGAAATGAATGGAAAATCTCTGCTTGCCTGGAATCAGGTGCCCTGGACAAGGTTGTGTGGACCAAGGCACCATGCCTGACCCTTGGGGGAACCTTGGCATTGGGTTCAAAACATGCATGGGGAAGAGAAGTGGGCTTAGCTGAGTGTTGTTCCCCTTAGGAAGGCAGTGACCCTCTTAAAATTGAAACAAGGAATATTAAGAGTTGAGAAAACTACTGTCAAATAGACAGGCTTGGGTAGGAGAGAGCAAATGCTTGACAGATAGAGGATTCAATGCGCTTAACACCAAAAGGGAAAACAAACTGCATCCTCACTGGAGAGGGGAAGCATTTTCCCAGCTGACATGGAAAAAACAGCTACTGCTGAGGAATTACCCATTGCTTCAGCTCCCTTCAGTCAGGAAAGACCAACACCACATTCAGGTGGCATGAAAATTGTTATGCAACCCCTCTTTAACCACTACATAAATACACTGCTGGCATTGCTTCCTGCTTGCACCGCTTGTTATTAACACCACTGTGGGAATCCCTGAAGCCTTCCCCAGCAGCTGACAAACAGGGAGCTGAATTAAAAACCTGGCACAGAAAATAGCCTTTTGCTCTTAGTCCTGTCCTGTGGTGGAAACCTTGCAAAGTGCTTGAGGAATCTCAAGCTGTCCCCAAACCCCTCCTCCCACTGTCCACCTGTTACACTGTTCTGAAGGATTCCCACACAGCACCACCTATGTGGGTCTTCACTATCTATCTCAAAGAACAGTTGTGGCTTTGACATAATGCACCCTAAAGTGTGCTGGCACTTTAACAGCGAGTGACACTTTAGCTCAGCTTTTCCTTAGAAGGAAGCAATAAAATAACTATTTTATACTGCCCCTTCATTAGACAATGCGAAGTTACTGTGTTTTTTCCTGTTCTGTGGGATGGTAAGGCAAGAAAGTTAATTATTGTTGGGTATGTGACGCTGTTCCCCTACTTTTCCTGCTTGTGCAGAAAAATGGAGTCTTTACTAGAAGTGTTTACTGAGCAGGAACACCGAAACTGCAGGGGAAATTGCCCAGGCTGAAACTCGAGGAGGTCAGGAGCAGCACAGTCTCTGTGATCTCCAGAATAAAATGAAATACCGGTTTTTATTGATCGTAACTGACCAACAGTTCTTTACCAGATTACATTCAAGTGACATCACCTCTAGCAGCATGCCAGCAGTGAGATCAGCCCAGGCCTAATGGGAGGCACCCAGCTCAGGGGACCAGTACCACCTTGTGCTGAGGCCCAGGCTCCAGGGTGACAGAAGGAGGTGGGAGCAGTGATGCCATCCAGCAGCAGTTGCAGCAGAACTTTATTCACCACTCCCCTGGCTTCAAAGGTCATAAATCATTACTGCAGAGGTGCAGAAAAAAAATTACCTGGCTGCTCATATCCCAGGGAGGTGAAATGGAACAAAGCCAAAGCAGATTTAAGAGTGACTGACAGAAACAGAAGCTGTGGGAAAAAAAAAAAAAAAAAGAAAAAAACCCAGCTTGTACATGGTTAAAAAGCACTTACAATGTTCTCATGCAGCTTAGATAAGCAAGCTGGAATTAAACAGTACAGTAGTCATCAGTGCTGGTGCTGTACTCTGCCTGCAAGCACAGAAGGAGGCTGGGGAGCACTCAGAAGCCAGGTTGACAGGAAACAGGTGTATGTGAGGAGGAGAAGGAGGAGGAAGAGGATGGAAGGGCTGAAGGCTGCTTAGATAGAAGCCTACAGCTGGCACCCTTATTCCAAAGGTCAGGACAATTGAAGTCATGAGGCTGCCTTCTGGCAGGGCTCACCTGTGGGAGCACATTTAATTATTCACAACAGGGAGAGGGAGGCTCTCAGGGGAGGGGTGAGAAAAGCATATGGGGAGCAAGCATAGCTCAGGTTCCTTGTGTGCAATGAGCAGCTGTTCATCTGTATGTGAGGTGAGCCCTCCCTCTGGCCCCCTGGATCCAGCAGCACACAAAAGGGGTCCAACAGGCACCTCTGAAAGCCCATGGATGGAATCCCCTACTTTGTTTTTCAGCACATTACCTTTTAGTAGGGATCAAGTCATAACCTGCACTTTCCCAACCCATCATTAGAAACTGTGCTGCTGATACTCCTAACTCACCTTTCTGGACAGATTTGTGAAAATCAAGTTTTATTCTCCCAGCTAGACAGCAGTGACTGATTAAAGGTCTCTACTGCAGACATACAAAAGAGATCCATAAAATATGTCTACCTATTTTCTCTTATGAAATTATGATGGGAACCCATGGATTTGTGGAGGAGTTCTACCTGTCCCAGCAACGCAAGACAGAGGAAGAAAGAAACAGACAAGGCAGAGGCATTCTCAGCTTTAAATGAACCCACCCAGGCCAGGTATGTACCATCATTTTGCAGGGAGCAGCTGCCCTCTGCTCTGGGCTATCAGATGTGAGGCAAAGACAAAAACATTCCTCCTTATAACTCAGCAGCAGCAGCAGCTCTGCACGTCAGCTCTTGGCTGATAAACACAGGTTTGTAATTCCAGCCACATTCCCCGTTTTGAGAATAAGCAGCCCTGCTCTTCAGTGCCCTTTACAACTACTGCTGCTCATGAGAAGGGGGAGAAGGAGGGAAGTTACAACACTTTCCATCTCCTAAAACCACCAAAACAGAAGAAACCCTCAGGTTCTACAGGGCAGGCAATTGACCTGCCCTCAGCTCTCCCACGCAAGGAATGCACAACATGGATGTGTCCAGAGGCAGAGGTACCGCCTCCCTTTTACTTCAGGCTCCAATGAGTTTCTTGAGGAATGCCTCCAGCTGATCCTCATCTTTTATGCCCACAAATTTATCCACAACGTCTCCGTTCTTCATAGCCAGCACAGTTGGCACTGCTGACACCTGGGGCAAGAGAAACAGGAAGATAAGTGAGCAAAGCCTGCAGGAAGCCACCTGCACCTGGTCTCCCAATGGAAGTCTAAGGAAGTGGCTACAAGGGAGCTGAGCATGCACTGCTCTAAGGTAAGATGTCCACTTGCAAGAGAGGCCAGCTGAGCTCCATGTTTCCCCTCTCTGCACTGACTTACACCACTCTATTCAAGACAAGGCTGAGCTACTTTTTGAGTTTAAATAAGACAAAATTTTTAAAGACAAATCCACAGCTAATGCAAAATCCATCTCCAGTACAAAAGCTTCTTCTCCTTCCCTTTTGTCCTATCATAAATGAACACATCTAGGACACATCTCAGACATAACGACCTTTGGACATTTTATGGCCAGGGTAGCATCAGACTGGACCTCCAGACAGGACTGGAGCTCTACTCCTACCTTCTACCATTGCACAGGCAGATTTCATGTTCCATCCTATTATGGCAATAGCAATCCCCTAAAAGCCTTCTTCCTTTCCCACTTCTGTTTTCAGTGGTTTATCTGGTCATAAACCAGTGGTCATTCCCTGCAGATCCCTGACAATTAGGTAAGAAGTGAAAAAATCCCTTTGACCAGAGCTAACAGGCAGCTGTGCTGCTCCGGGCACTGCTTTTTTAGCTCAGAACAAAGTTTTCTGGGAATTATCCAAGAGACCAGTGTTGGAAATGACAACACTCCTCAGGGACTTGCTGGTTGACTGGTGACAGCAGAGACCCCAGGGACATGACTGAAAGAAGGAACAACCAGAGCTTGGAGAGCTGCAGCAATGGAAGATCTGATCACATTTCTGACCCCACAGCTTTGATGCCATTATCTCTGCAAAGTCTCCCCACTGAAATACATCCTGTCGTTATCTTGCCCGCTGACTGTCCTCCAGCCTTCAGTGCCTTCCCATGTGCACTGCCAGCCCTGCTGCCAACAAAGATCTGCAAATCCCTCTGGAAAATCATCAGAGGGCTGGCTTTTCTCCCACTAGCGCCTGAGATGAACAGGACATTCTGCCTTCCCTTCCCACCCGGTCCCAGCCGGGCAGTCCAACATGGCTCCCTCCTCACAGCGTCCTTCAGGGCTTGTGCAATCTCATCTGAAGGGATGGGAGCGTCGGGGCTGCTCAGTGCACAATCTTCAGCACCTCCTAGTGACTGCAGGGAGCAGATCCAGAGGGCTTGGGCTCCAGCACTGGCGATGGTGCCAATACATTCCCTTGCGATTTTAGGAGAGAAAGGATGCACTGCACTCAGCTGCTCCCTCCCTGAGAAGGGCAAACCTCCATTGAGCCTCCCTCTGGTTTGCACAGTGGGTTAATACCGAACAGAGTTACTCCAGTTCCATCCAAAAAAACAAGAGCTGGCCCCTATTAGGGCCAGAGTGAGGAACAGGCAACTCTTGGAAGCTCTATGGAGAAGCAGCCAACACCATGTTGCCAGGCCCTGCAGGGTAACCAGTGCACCCACGCGCTTCACATGGTCTCAATCCCTCTCTTTCCCTCTTCATGCTGGTGAGCAAATCCCAAAAAAGAGTAGATCTGGGGCTGGTGCCGCAGAGCCAGACGAGAACCGGGGGCACAGAACAACTTTCCTCTGCTCAGAAAACACAATGTTTTTGTCAGCTTCCTTCCTGCCAGCTGCAGCAAGGGCAGCCTGTTAATGGAGAATGTACTTTGTTTTGCTGGTTGAGAAGCAAATGTAAGGGAATTTCTAGAATGTGAAGTTGAGGGCATTTTTCCTTTTTTTCCCCCGTCTTTTTTTGGGTCCCATCTGCACTGAACCTAAACAAACTTTCCTCTTCCCTGAAGAGCATTTCTACAGAAAAAAAAATCAGTCTGCTTTTGATTAGTGTTGGCCACATAAATAATAAACAAACATAGCCATCCTGGTTATTCCTGGCAACACCCATACAAAGGGAATTCTGTTCCATCTGAAACTTTCATACAAGCTCAGATGCCACACAACAGAGCAGGGGGAAGGATTTCACCCAGGATTTCACTCTAAGTGAGGAAGTAGCAGGACAGAGCCCCATTGGTGAATGACCATCTCTCTATCCAGCAGCTCTCCTGAGCTGCCCACCCACAGTAGCCAGAGATGAGGCTGCCCTTTCCCAGTCATCACACACAGAGGCCAACTAGCTAAGGCAAGAGATGAATCTGAAGAATTTTAAGAGACTGCAGATAAACAAAGTATTTCTTTCTGCTCTTGAGGCCAGAGGTCAGGAGCTGGCTGGAACAGTGGAGGAAGGCCACAACCAGAGATGAAAGGTGTTAGATAAAACAAGGAGTCCCCAGAGAAAGCACTTTTGTGCTGGGCATAACAGGACAGGGAAGGGCACTGAGGACATTCCTAGCTGCAGGAAATGCATTTGTGCTTTGTGCTAAGCTGCGATGGCTGAGAGCCAAGGGCAGATGCTTGTAAAAAGGAATAATCTCCCCCTCCCGCTGCTTCCCCCCCCATACCAAGGAGGCTGCTGAAGAGGACATCGTGCAAGCAGGCAGCAAGCTGGGGGCTCTGTGTGTGTGTGTGGGCAGGGGAATAAACATGGATAGAGGGAGACTTCCTGGCAGCTAGTGGAATTATGAGGGTGGCAAGGACACTGAAAACCCCAAACAAAGACCTCCTCAGCATGCAGACATCTGATCCCCAATGGAATGGCTTTAAAACAAATGTTTTCTGATCCCCTCTAAACACCACCTATGGTTTTCCTGATCTCTCACAAACACTCTATTTAGTCCCTCTTTGATCTCGACTTGGTGCCTTCCCATCAGCCCTGACATTTTTCCTTACATGGCAACTTCCCAGAAGATGAAGCAAAACCAAGCACATTCTCAGGACATGAACCACACTTCTGCCTTGGAAAGGATGCTCCAAACTATGGAGATCTGAGCAGAAAATTCTGTATGGGGATGGCGTTTTAGCCATGGGGATAATGGCCAAGACAAGACACACACACACCACTCCAAAAGTGGAAGAGGGCCTCTTGCAAAACAAAAACTTCATCATATTTGTATAAAAGCTTCCAGAATGAACTGCTAGAAGCTGACCCTTCCCTGCAGCCTGAGCTACCTGCAAGCAAACACACACAACAGGCAGTGCTCCCTCAGCACCCAAAGGGAGAGGAAAGGCAGTATGTCCTCAAACCTGCAAAACTTGGGACTTTCAACCTCTTTTCACAGACCTTTCTCTCCATGCACACACCCTGCTTGTCTTTTTCCACTCATCTGATATTCTAGTCTTGTAATCCCAGCTAATTATATCGACTGGAAGACTTGGAACAATACGTGCGTTAAGTTAATAATCTCTATTCTCTTCTCCTTAGCGTGGCTGCTACCAGAGCTTTTCCTGCATCTCTTAGGATTAGATCTTTTAGATCACTTTTAGATCACTAAAACCACCTTGTCCTCCTCAACATCTCACCAGCACCCTCTAAGCCTCTTGGGCTTGCAGCAGCCAGCCCTGCACAGGAGTCAGCAGCCATCTTCCTTGGCCTGGGGTGTATCTGTCAGCATGCCTCCACCCTGGAGAGCACTGGAGGCTCTCATGCTGAGTTTGTGGGAGCTGCAAGTCATGACTGTAGCCACCAGCTGTGCGGGCATGCCACCACAGCACAGGCAGGAAGGAGTGGGAGGGCACAAGCTGTTTCCACTTTTGGCTCCTTCTGGCTTGGCAGGGTGTGGGAATGGCACACAGCATCTTCTCCAGGCTCAACAAAATGACAGCTTGCTGGCTGAGGAGATGATTCACACTTTTCAGGGCAGCTTGAGGAGCTTGCTGTGCTAGTTGTCACCCTGGGAGCAGGCCTTCATCTGCAGAGGGGGAGCAGATCCATCTGCGTGATACCCAAGTGAAAATTAAGCATTTTCCCCCTGTAAAACATAACAGCAGAACGCCCCAACTCCATGGGCAGAGTGGTTGTTTATAAGGAGAGACAACAGAGGCAAGCACAGCCCTCAGAGGGGCTTTTGTATTTCTTAAACTACCTAATCACTGACAAAGGGGACAAATAAATGAATCAGGTAAACTAAAGCCATGGCCTTCTCCAGTCATTATGCTCCTTCCTGGGAGAAAGGCAGGACAGGGAACACACCCAGCAGCAATGTCGCACACTAGTGTAAGCACCAAGGTTCTCTCCTTTCAAGTGCAGAACGTGTGCTTCTGCTGTTTATGTTTTTTTCTGACCTGGCTTCTACCTGTCCAAACAAAACTCACTGTGTCTCCTTGTGTTGCAGCTTAAGGATGGGGACGTTATGCCCAGCTAGAGATCTTGAACAAGGAAGGGAAAGAAAGGATGGGCTAATTGCACAAAGAACCATGTTCAGCAGCACAGCAGAGGGGGGCCTGTAACTTCAGGTTACCCTGCACCTGAGCAGCTCCAGCTGGCAGCAAATGCTGTGTGTGCTTGAGGCCAGGGAAGCATTTACATGGACAGACACCTGCAAGGCCTAGAGGACACCTCCCTCCATAATCAGAGGTGGGGATGCTGGGCATGACCAGCAGAGCTGGAACAGAGCCAAGTAACAAAATCCACCTACTACCAGTGACCCAATGGATCAGGAACCTGTGGGCTCCGGGCTTCCACTCCCCTCCAACGCAGCTGCTGTGCAGGCACAGCTCTCCCCAGGGAGGCACATTTCCACTGCCAGTTAAAGGAAGTGAGTGCTCTTCCAGCTCCTACCTCGTACTCGATAGCAAGGTCTGTGTGATCATCGATGTCCACCTTGGCCATCAACACCTTCCCTTCCAGCTTGGACACCAGCTTCTCTAACCTGGGGCCTAGGATCTTGCAAGGACCACACCACCTGATAGGGCAAGAAGAGAGAGGGGACTTTAGGAGGCAGGTGCAGCCATGAAAGGCATGATGGTACACCAGTGCCTTTACCACAATTGCTGTTCCACTTAAAAGCCAGCCTGGAAATACAATTCCTGAACCACGGCATAGAAGAACACTTCTCTCATAAAGGAGCTGTCAAAGGTTAAGGAAGCACGGTATCCAGTTTCAGGCTTCAATTAATTGTCCTCTCCTCCCTCGATGTTCCAACTAATGCTCACTTTGGTTTGTAAGTTGGTTTATTTAGAGCAGAAGGTTTTTGGCTGTTTTGTGCTCTGTTTGCCCCAAATCAACTATAACAGGCTCACATAACAATACTGGAGGACTATGAAAATACATGAAAACCCCAAAGATAATCAGTATTGTTAGCAGAGCAGATAACATCTAGGAATATTTTTACTGGCAGGTGGATGACAGCATTTTTATTGATGACAATTACTGTCATTGGTGTCACACGGCTGTTATTAACACATAAAGGCATTTGGTATAAAGAGCCTCAAAACCACTCAATTTTAAGAAACATGGAATGATACACTTTAACAACGGTGAGGCATAGCAAGTGCAGAGCTCTCAATGGCTCTTAAACTTTAAGGTTTCTAAGGAGATGTTTCATCTGTGAAGACAAATAGGGCAGATTTTTCCTCAGGCATCTTTTGTAGGATGATGCAACACAGGGGCTGGGGTGACACCTAAACACCTGTAAGGTGCAGCTATGCCATCCTGGGGAATGTTTTCCTGGCACACCTGTTTGACACTGCTTCATGGTGTGGCTGTGAGGGGAATCTTCATGGATTGAGGGGCAGAAGCATCTTTCAACACCAAACTCCACACCTTGGGAAACCCTCAGGCATGCTCCTCCATGGTGTGCCAGGAGTGCCACCACATCAGGAAAGTCACCGGGACACACCTGCACATCAGGGGTGATAGTGGAGAGGCATGCAAATGCTACGGGTGGAACTTACTGAGCATGGAAGTCCACCACAACGGGCTTGGGGCTGTTCACCACCCGGTCCTGGAAGTCACCGCCGTCCTGAACGTTAAAAGTGTTCCTGCGGCCAGCTGAGGTGCCAAAGGCCCTGCCGTGGGATGCCAGGGGCCCCCGCGCGGGGAGAGAGAGCAGCCGCTGGAGCGCCAGCCTCTGGGCCATCTGTGGGGACAGTGATTGGTGGGGGGGCGCACCGCACGGGCCGTGCAACTGCAGCAGCGGCCTGCTCCGGTCCCCTCGGCAGGACAGCCCCCAGGCCAAGAGGTGTCCAGGAGAGAAGCGTATGGGATATGACATAAGAGTGCTTCCTGCCTCTGTGCCCAGCTCCTGCCCTCTGCGGCTCCAGCCCCACTGCCACAGGGCACCCAGCTGGACTCGGGCCCCTCCCCGTCTACAGGAGACAACTCCAGGCACGGGGTCCTCGTTTCCCTCAGCTCCGCAGAGCAGAGCTGCCCTCACCGCCCGTTCCTCCCCACCCACAAGCCAGACCCAGGCCGCAGGATTCCCACTGCTCCAATACCGCGGGGCTCCTTCAGCTGAGGTCCCAACAGGTGGCACAAAGACCCCGGCCTCCAAGCCTGTAGGGGAGAACAGCCCCAGACGCCGGCGTCCCGCTGCTCCCCGAGCCCGCAGGCAGGAGGCCACAACCGGGAGGGCCCCGCACCACCCACCGGGCCTGCGTCCCGTCTGCACCTTGCCGGGCGCGGAGGTGACCCGCACACAACGAACTTCCGCCCGCCGCCCCGCCCGCCTGCGCTGATTGGCCGCCACCGCCGGAATGCGTGGCCGTCAAACGGGCCGGCCGCCCTCCCAGCCGATTGGCAGCCGCCCCAAGGGCCGGCATCTCTGATTGGCTGTTGTGCCTGTCCCTGAGGCCCCTGCAGGGAACGGTGGGATGTCACGTGGGGCAAGCGCTCGCTGCTGATTGGCGGCGGAGCCCTCCAATGGGCGCAGCGGGTGCAGCCCGAGCCGTGGCTCGTCTTCTGCACGTGGCGCGGCCCCGGCGTCACTGCCGGCCCCTGCGGCTAGCTGCTCTCTTCAGCCTGAGGCTAGGCAAAGGGCCGCGTGCTGCACCTGCTTCTTTAAGCTTTCCTAGAAACACACAGCTCTACAATTCCCCAGACAGCTATTCCAAAACATGCCAACCCGGGCAGGGCCTCAGGACCAATTTGCAGCCCAACACTTAGGGGTTAACACAGATCAGCATGGCCTACGCCACCCTCTCCAGCTGCATGTGAATAGGCACCATCTTCCAGCAGCAGCATTGCTTGCACGGCTCAGTATTCTCAAAGAGACCAAGAACTCCCCTGTTACTTCCTTGACCTCTTCTGCTTTCCAGCCTCTCCAAGGAACTGGGGTTTTGCTGAAACAGCAGCTGAATTCAAAGGATTAGGAGAGCTTTAGGTACATGTAAGGTACAGTTGCCCTCAGTTTGGAAGCAATAGTGTCCATATTTTTTCAAGTCAAAGAGTTGGGAAAACGTGTAGAGATAAAAGCCTGTTCCCTGTCACCCCTCCCCTATTTCCTAGAACTCACATGGACATCATGAGGTGCAAGCTCAAAACTGCTCTTTGCAACTCCAGGTCCATGGAAGGAGTCGACAGGGACATGACAGGCAAGGGCACGTGGCTCACAGAGGGAGCAGTAAAGTGCAGACAGCCTCCTAATAGTTCCTCTAGGATCTCAAAGTGACTGGAGTGGAATAACACAGAGGATTTTACGGAGCATTTTAACAACATCAAACTTTCTTGATGAGATATAGTGCAAATAGAAGAAATATTGGTCATGCTTTATAAAAGACAGTCTAACCTTCTAGGATCCTTGGTTTGGGAGAAGAAAAACATGAAGACAGCAGAGCCAAACTCAGTGTTAGTCTCTGTGTCCCGGGCATTCCAAGAAAGCTACTCATCTGTCATGGAGGAAAGAGTCCCTTGTAGTGTTCTGTGGGAAATTATAAATTATCTGATCTACACAGTAACTAAAAAAAATCATCTTTCCCCACTCAAGCTACACAACTGCCCTAACCAAATGCAGGAAAAATACCAGGAAGTTTGCCTGAAGTACCACTTCAGCATTCAATGCAGAAACAAATCTTCAAGTATACGCATCTAGGGACCAGAGAACTGGCATTGGGCCGCCACAGGGTGTGAGCCGATCACCTCTGAAGGGGGACATGACATCTGAAGTTTTCCAGGCATTCCTGCGCTCACTTCTGTGGCCTCTGTACGTCACTGCAGATATTGGTCAGTGAGGTAAACACAAACACCATCTCCAGGCAACTCTGAACTCTGCAAGGACAACGTGTGAACCCTGGAATCACTGGATTTTGGTCCCTCACTCAATCCTTCAGAGCAGTGTCCTCTTTGTAACAGCAAGATCTGAGCAGGTCTTTGGCAACTCATGATCAGAGGGAGGCATGGGGATGAAAAAGGGACACTGGAAAGGGCAGAATCCTGCTGCGGATCTCTGTCACAGTACTGTCACAAGAGCACCTATGGATTTCAGTGGAGCAAGAAAGGTTAAAGCTCATCCTTAGCATTAACAAGATGCTGCAGAGGACGAACTGGTATCCCATGATCTCTCATCAGCTGCTCCTGTGACCCGTCATGGCTGTCAGGGGGTCTGTCATCTGAAAAGTCTGTGTGAGTGTAATCCTGGAGCAGCCCAGCCTGTACCGCATGGTGCCGGAGCTCTTGGCTCCCCACGAGTCCCTGCATTCTCATGTACCCCTGCTGGCAGGAGGGAGGCAGCTTTCGATGGGTGAAGGCAAACAGGAAACAGGACTCTGCAGGGGAAAGGGTCAAAAATTAGTGTCAGCAAAGATACCCTGTAGGGAAATACTCCCATAAACTATCAGGGACTTGTTCAAAACAAAAGGCAGAGAGGATGAGGGAAGATGGCTAGCGTTTCCCACCAGGTACCTTGCCCCAGGTGCCAGGACAATAATTGACTTAATTCTGCAGAGCTCAGGAGATGCAGAGAGGGATCCCCAGTCTGCACACAGAGAAAAAGGAGATGGATTTGAGCTTCCATGCATCTGCCATCTTATTTGTAATACAAGATGGTTTCCCTCTGTGCACCACATGGGCTTCCTTCAGGAGGGTGCCACACCAGTCTTAAGACCAGGAAGGGAGGCAGCAGAGGCTCTTCACCTCTCACATCACAGCACTTCCATTTCCCCTGGGAAAGCAATCCAATCACCAGTACATGAGATCTAGTACACAATGGCACAAAGAAATGTTCAGATAATGAAGCAGAAAGGAAAGCTGCAGCTAGAAAAAGGATTGAACCCAACATTGTATGCCTTTCCCTAAATCCTGCCATGCCTGGGCCAGTCTTTTTCTAATGGCGTACAAGAGCAAGGACTCTTTGGGAATATACACACAGAACAACACTTTGTACCATCTGGTGAGTGCATTGAGGAGGTGTGACTGGCAGTGAGACAAGCAGCTCACCACAGGGAAATCTCAGCTATTTGCAGAGGAGATCACTCCTGGCACTTGTTCCTTATATTCCTCCTTCTCTTCCTGCCACTTCGACCCTGTGCACAAATTACCTGCAAAAAAATTGCGCAGGTCGGTGCT
Source organism: Cettia cetti (assembly GCA_013401135.1). Classification (NCBI taxonomy): domain Eukaryota; kingdom Metazoa; phylum Chordata; class Aves; order Passeriformes; family Sylviidae; genus Cettia; species Cettia cetti. Next base: position 117,619 of record VZUI01086668.1, read on the forward strand.
GAGGCAGTTCTCCAAAAACCGCCTCAGTGGCAGGATGTGAGCATTTGGGGCTGTCCAGTCAGTCAGAAAGTCCTCCACAATGTGATGGATGGCATCTGGCCGGGGCAGAGGCCAGTCTGGGTGATGGAGTCTCATCTCACGCTCTGCCAAGAGAACATTAAGGGAGTATCTTAGAAACAAAATGGCATTAAGTGCTTGGGGAGTGGAAGGCAGCTGTGACAGCTGTTTCTGCTTTTGTCCTGACCTTTTAATCCATTACTTTCATTTGCAACCCCCTCTGCTAGCTCTGTCCTCAACAGCTTTGCCACTGCACAGCTGTCTTCTGTCCCTGCCTGTAGCATTCCTGTCATTTCACTCCTGTTCCCTCTGGGCAGGGACTGCCAGATGGGCTAAGCTTTGTTTAATGCTGCTACCCATCATGCTTATTTCTGTGCAAGGCAAGCTGGACCCTGACCCTCGGTTTCTGGAGATGAGGATTTCAACACACTCATTTCCCAAAGAAGTCTACTCTGAGCCTGTTTGCTGCTGTATAGAACACTCCTCTTCAAACCCTTGCCTTTGGCTACCTCTATGTCTCTGACCTCTCAGACCCACGCCTGCCAGAAAGCAGCTTTCTCTTGGCAAAAAGATGGCCAGACAACAGCCCAGCCTCATCTGTCAGGCTCTGCAAAACACACATAGGGTGCCAGCCAAAGGGAAGAATTGTTCCTCTTTCTGGGCATGGACAAATTTCCTGCACGCATGTTTGTTCCCGTTTTCAAATGTGAGGTCTCTGGTACAACCCCCCACCCCCCATATTGGTCTTAACGATGGAACTTTCTTGCCAACTCTAAGCTTCCTTTTCAGCTCATACAGTGGTGTGGGGTGTCTCACAGGAAGGGGGAATAGTGCTTTCAGGTATCACCCCCGCTTTGGCCTTATCTTTATCCCTCTCCATTTTGGTTGTGTCACATAATTAGCAGGAAAGCTTACCTGTTGGGAGGCGTTTGTAATAATAAATAACAGGGTGTAAGAAGTTGGACTGCCAGGCATGCTGTGCCTCTCCCACAGCACGGTTGTAGTAGAAGACATCCTTGTCAGCCCCAGAGAAATTCCTCCCATACTCCATGATGATGACAAAGAGGCCATTGCAAGCCTTTCTTCCAGTCTGCATTTCCAGCTCAGCCAGGACTCCAATAGGGTACTCTTCCATGTATTCAAATGCTGTGGCATTCCTGTGAATTGCAAACATACCATTGGAATTTTCCACCAGAGAAGGCCGGCTGGGATCTAACCCACCCTCAGCTGGTCAAGGCTAAAGACAAAAATCATCAGATAGCAACTTTGATTGGTCATTACAGATGTGGGCTGGACTTGATGCAGAGTTTATAAAGGCTGCAGATACTGTTACAGACATAGTTGTTTTCATCAGATTATAGGATCCTCTCTAGAGTAGTGCTGCTCAAGGAAAGTTTTCCCATGGGTCAGTAAAAGGGTACTACACCTCTAAGCCTAGAGGGAAGGCCTGGACCATTTCAGCCCTTTAAGTGGGAGAAACAGTCTGCACAACTGGGCATCAGTTGTAGCAGTGGTATGGGTTTGGGGTGGCTGCTATGCGATGGTAACATCCTTAGGCAGGAACAGCGCAATTTTGTGTGGTGGCACTACAGGAAGCAATGGTAAAGAAAGAGAAATGAAATTATGGAGTGCAGTGCTGGGCATAATTACTCACTCACTCACTCACTCTCTCAGCAGTATGATGTCAGCCAGGACACTGAACATCTGGTAGAGGCCTGAGGCCTCATTCACCCTCTTGATGATGGAATTGGTCAGCTGTGTAATAGGGTAGACTGTGGATGGCCAGGGGACACCGTGGTGACGGTTTTCCAATAGGCGATGGACTGCCCGAGCTAAGACATGGAGAGAAACAAAGTCATCTTATTTGACAAACCCAAGCTTATGCTTCAAGAAATCTGATCTCTGCACTGCAGCGGGACTCAATAAACAACCTTTACAGCTCCTCCGTGCTCAGGATCTCCCACCCTAATCACTGGTAACTGCAGCGGAGATGCCCTTGGAAAGCTGATGTGATGCTAAGTGGTTGGGGTGTCCTTGGGGATAATTCATTACTTCTCAGCAGTCCTTTAATGATAAGGATGGGCACACACACATAAAGAAGGAAATTCTCTCTACTGCCCACAGCTGCTGGGTTTTAACTCCACAGCACAGACCTCTCACTCACAGCCTGTCATGAGGCAGTGTGTCTGGCAGGAAGAAATCTATTGTGTTACATAAATAACAGCAGACAGCAGGCAAGAGAGACACAAGACAAAACAAAGGCAGACAATCACAAACTTCATATATGACCTCAAGTCACTTCTCCTCCACTTTGGATAATGCAGCTGCAGCTTGACTGTGTTTTGTCCTTTTTATTGCCAGAACAAGACTAAGGGCAATCTCTTTCCAGCAGTAATATATGGTTTGTTCCTTTGAAGGGGGAAACAATTTCCACCTCTGCCCTTTCTGTACACCCCAGTACTCACTTGTATATCGGAATCCATGGATGAAGCCACCAGCAGATTTCCTGAAGTCAACTGAATGGCTAGCAGTGCCAAGAACAAAGAGCCCCCGAGTGCCTCTAGACTCATAGCTAGGTTTGATTTGAGGATACTTCTTAATATTCCCTTTTCCTGGCATCATTCTCAGGGATCTGATTTGCAAAAGAGAATAGCAGGCTGTCAGGAAGGACAGGAGTAGAAAAATAAAAAGGGTTTCTGATATATAAGGGTTTCACATTATATTGCAGCCACTGCAAGATTCTGCTTCATACCCCTGCTCCCTTCAATGGCATTTACTACTAAAATGAGGATCTTTGGAAAATAAGGGTGTTCATCTCAAGATAGCCCTGGACAAGATCTGATTCTCAGCTGAGCCACTGAGTGAATTTTGGAAGACAGTGAAGTTAGCAGTATCATTTTCAACTGCAGGGTGTACAAAGGTGCAATGAAGGTTGCATCCTCGGGGAATTTTTTTTTTTTTTTTTCCTAGACAAAACCTTTTTACAGCTTTATCATCCTCATTAAAAAAAAAAAACAACCCAAACATTGCTAGCCTTGTCCATGTGATCTGGCAGGTGAGGATGTTAAGTTTCTAAAGGTACAAACTTTTCTGTGCTACTCAGGTCTCACTGCTGCCACCTGCACAGCCTTAGAGCCCATCAGTCAGAGGGCAGTGACACACATTCCCACTGGGACACAGTCTTACCTGTAGGATAAACAAAGGACTGTGCAGCACCAAGCAGCTCATAACACATGGACATCCAAACAATGCTGCCAGGAGAAGACCTGCTCTTCCCCTTCCTCCCTACTCAGGCCCCTCAGCCTAAATACCTTCTTTCATGGAGATCCTGGTTCTCCCTCACCTATTATAGATAGAGAAGTCAAACTTCCAGCCCAGGCAGCGGATGACACGGTCATAAGGTGCACGGGTGGCAAAATTGTCCAGCTCATCCTGAGGGAGGGTGATGGAGTCAATGCCCGCGCTGATGTTCCTGTTCTCCAAGTAGAACCGCAGTGTGATGTGCAGCTTTCCCTTTTTGTCCTTAACAATAGCCAGGTCTTCCAGGTCGCCCTCCAGAAGTCCATCCAGAGATTTCAGCTGGTAGGTGTCCAGCAGGCCATTGTTAATTGCTCTATGGGAAATATAAAAATGTAAAAAAGGGAGGTTCTGTCCTAGCTGCTGAAAATGGGATCATTTTATCAGGTATCCCAACTCCTCTTTAGTGTAAAGGTTATCCCCACAGCCTCAGGGCTCAGAGGAACAGCACAGGTAACATAGCCTCGCTGTCCTTGCAGGATGTAGCCAACCTCTTAAATTTCCTCTGTGACTAGAAACAAGGGAATAACTTGAGAGCCAGTAAATTTTAAAGATTACAGTTTCCAAGTGGACAGGTTTCTATTTTAAACAGATCCTAAAAAGCTCTCACCAAGCCTCTGTGTTCAACAACTGTGACCTGGATTGCTTTAAATCAAGGTGCCCTATGGCCCCCATGACCACAGCACCAGTCCAGCCTGTCACCTGGAAAAGAAGTGATTCTCCTTGTTTGTATCCCAGCTGCGTTAGAAATGGCTATAGAAGTGGTTTCTTACCTCAGATCCCCGACATAGTGGGTGGCCCACGAGAGGCGCACGCGGGACCGGCTCACCATGTGGATGAAATTCGTGACACCCAGGATGTTCTCTGCTGTCTCAAAGGCTGAGTTCCCTCGGCCCAAGATCAACACAGTTTGGCCAGTGAAGTCGTCTGGGTTGATGGACACAGTCTCGTAACCCTCAACATACTCTGAGCCAGGAAAGTTTACCACATTGGGAACCCATGTCCCAGCAGCAACCAACAAAGAGCTGCGAAAACAGGGATAGCACTAGGAAATACAGGAATTTCTGGAGAGGAGCTTCATCTCCTCACTCCTTCCTCCTCCCACTGTGGAAGGTGGTTGCAATGTGACCCTCACAGGACCAGCTGGACAGGCCATAGTTTCAAAAAAATCTCTACCTAGCTTCAACTAATGACCTGCTCCTCTCTTCCCTATCCTCAGGACAACTAGGAACACTGTTATATATAGCAATAGTCTGTAGGGATACTGTACACATGCATCTCCCTCACCTGTTCATGAATGCAACCTCTAATCATATGAACTCATTGGCAGTATATGTAATGTAGCTTGACAGCTTGATTATATGTTACATAAAAATTACTTTGATTTAAAATTTGAGTTGACATTTGGAGGAGCAGAAGTCATTTTTAAGACAGACAAGAAATAATTATGATATTTTGAAATGTAACTCTAAGTCATAAAAACATGTTAGCAACATCACTAATTGTTAACACCAAAAATAACTACAGTGATCTTTTTATAACACTCCATAAGAGCTTTTATTTGGTTCTTGAGGAAGTTTTTGTGACTTAGATGGAAACATCAAGTAGCTGAGAGAAGCAGCACTGCCTGCTGTCCCAGCCTTGCTTACACAGCGTCCTGAGAGCAACTCTCTCATGGTACGTAGGTGTCCGGGATTGCCTTCTGTCCCCTAGGAGCCTGCCAGCAGCACACTGTCAAGTGACAGCCAGCACAACCTGCTGTTGTAGAGCTAAGGTTCTCAGGAGAGGTGAGAAATATACTCCGTATGTTCGCACGAGTAACTTCGAGGTTTTTAGGAACGAAGCTCAGTGGTGGCGCAAGATACACACACGTAAATAGGGCGAGTGGAAGGGGAATTCAGCGACCAGCAGCCTTGAGGGTTATTTCTCACAGTCCTTGCCTCTTCCCCAAAACAGCCCCACTTCCCTCTGCTTCTCCCCTGTGTTCCAGCTCTGTGCCAAACAAGGGCTTCACTTGTTTGGCACACATCCCTGAGCACATGTGGAAAAACGGTATGGAGATGTCAACGCACAGACTTAATCCGGTTTGTAATAAAGGCAGTGTTAGCTGTGAGTTACTCAGTTACAACTGACTTTCTTTTTTCACAGACAGCAATTATCTAGCCATAAAACCAAAGTGATTTCAAGCATACCTATCAAGGACAGACCCTGCAGTGATGGCCATCACAGCCAATTTATGTTTGCCCTCCCAAAGTCCTCAGCTGCCCAAAGCAAAACACTGCTCATGAAAGGCAATACCTTCCCAGGAGCAGTTATTCCACCCCTCCACCTGCCAATCCCTAAAAAATGTTTTCCGCCTCTGATGATGATGATTAAGGCTCTAAGAGGCTGTGAAATCTCCATCCTTGAAGATACTCATGCCTCAACAGGGCAAAGCTCTAAGATGCATGTCAAGCCCCAGGTCTGGCCATTACCTGCACTTGTAGTTCTTCTTGTCCTGGTCGGTCAGGAGAAAGTAATGACCGTTCCAGGCCTGCTCATTCTTCTCCAGTGTCACATGGATGATGGCTGTGTTGTACTGAACCTGCAGCTTCAGCAGAGAAGCAAAGTCCTCCAGGTAACGCACCATCGTGTCGGCGTTGGGGAAGAAGTCGCGAGAGTAGCGCCGGAAAAGCAGCCGCCGGTCATGGCTGAGAAGCGAATTCCAGTCATGGCGGAGGTTGAACTCGCTGTTGGACTTGCCTGTGTACTGCTTGTTGATGCTGATGAGTTTGCGGTGCCGAGGGTAGAGCGCAAAGAAGCTGCCGGGAGCATGGCTCCGCTCAAAGACGATGTAGTCCCGGCCGGCTTGTTGGAGGAAATAGGCTGCCTGCAAGCCCGCGGGGCCGGCCCCGATGATGCAGTAGTCGTGGTAGAGGAACGTGGCACCACTCACCACGCACAGGCTGCCGGTGTACAGGACCAGTCCCAGGAGCATTCGGCAGACTGGGGCCATGGTGGAGCAGGCCCTGAAGGGAAGAGGACTGGGAAGTGTCAATCCAGGGGCTACAGCCTCCCCACAGAAGACCCCCGACCCCACCAGTCCTCGCCTGCCGCCGCCCACACGGGGCCGCCATGACGCCCCCACACAACAGGGTGTTAGGGCGGGGCCCTGCTCCCTGCCACCCAATAGCAGCAGGGGTCCCGGGCCTTCCAGCCAATGGGCGCACAGTACCCCTCCCCCCACCCACAGATGGGGCAGAACCCGTAAACTACTGGTCGCGAGCGGCTCTGCGCCCCGTCAGCCAATGGGGACGGGCGGCGCAAGCCCCCCCCAGCCAATGGCAGACGGGGTGCCCCGCGATGCCCTCGCTCTCCCGCCAATACGGTGCCGGCCGCGATGCCCCCGCCCCCGCCAAACGGCACACGAGGCGCGGCGCACGTGACGCGCGGGGCCGCCGCCGGCCGGCCAGACCCGTCCCGCCCGAGGCCGCACCTGCACCATGGGGCTCCCGCCACTCTGCTCCTCCCGCTCCGCTCCCCGCTCCTTCCCGCGCTGCCCAGGCAGGGCGGAGCGGGCACGGCCCTGCCTCCCGCTCGCAGCGGGGACAAGCGAAGTGGGCGGCGCTATCCCCGCGTCACGTGACACCGCCACCGCCGCTTCCCGCCGCCGCCACCATGGCGCCGCGCGCACCACGTGTCCGGGGGGGCGGCGCTTAAAGGAGCAGGCGCGGGACGGAGCCGTGACAGCGAGGGGCACCCGATCAGGCACACACACACACAGCCAGCGCCGGCACTCGGCCAAATCAACTTTATTCCGCTTTCCCCTGGTTTACGATCGATGTGCAGCACAGCCCCCTCCCCCCCCCCCCCCCCCCCCCCCCCCCGACTCCGGGACAGGGGCTGCCTGGGCACTGCAGCCTCTCGGTGCTGGTTGCAGGGTTCAGCTCTCTTCCTCTGAAAAAGAGAAATGGAAATGAAGTGAAGGCAGCTGGGTAAAGAAAAACAACCAAACCCCAAAATGAAACCCTTGCTTTCAAGGAAATGCCACAAGGAACACAAAAAATCAAAGGTGCCGCTTCGGGAGATTATCCCACTTCCAACTGTCTCCTTGCCTCCCCCCAGGTTCCCAATAAACCTGCCCATCAGTAAAAACCACGCTTTTGGAATGACACAATTTACATTCCTGAACAAATTACAAAGCAATCTAACTAACATTTCTATAATAAAATCTGGAGTAGCCAGGCTGAGCTTACAGACTGAAAATAAGCTGGGAGATATTTTTCCTATCACAGAAGCAAGAGCTCTAGGATAAATGGTTTCCCGTTGTCAACAGAGCACACAGATATCACGTGAGGGATCAAAGATGGTTTTAGGCAGCAAAGGGAAGGCAGCAGCTGTTCACTGGGCACCACTGATCCTCTGAAACTCCCATCCTAACAGCCAGCAATTGTTTAGCTTCAAGAGTCACTTGAAGCATGTTCCCTCAATTGCGCTCTGTCATCATGTGTTTTAAATATGTCACCTTATAGTCACTACCATTTCTAAAACTGCAGTCAAAAAGTATGCTAGTACCAACAGAAATTAGCATCCACCCACTCCTGCAGACCTTGGGGCTGCTGAATGAAGGGCTCCTTGGCAGGCTTTGTTATCCCAGTCAGTGCCCTCAATCTGGGACATGCCCCTCCCAACCCTGCTAAAATCAGTCCTCCTCAAGTATCTGTACGGAAGCACAACATCTGCATTTCCTAAACACCTTCTTCCAGCTGAGTACTCTTCAACAGTCCCATCCTTGGGACCACACATTCTCCAGCCTTGTAACTCTCCTGCTGTTGCACAGGTCAGATCTGACCCTTCAGCTCTGGTGTTCATCATACATCACTTAAAAGGATAAAGCACCAAGTATGCTACAAACCTTCCTCTTCCTCTTCTTCCTCCTCATCCTCCTCATCTTCATCAGAGCTGAACGTGCCATCAGGCAAACTGTAGATGCGGATCACCTGCTTGTTGGGGTCCTTGAGGATGAGGTACTTCCCCTCATCCAGCTTCATGCAGATATCAATGACGCATCGCAGGATGCCCCAGGCATTTTCTATGCTCAGATTAATCTGGCTGGCAAATTCATTTGGCTTGAACTGCTGTGTGCCCAGGATCACATGGCGGGCAGAATCCTTCACGTGATAACGGGATACGTACCTAGGGGGGGCAAAAAGTAACCAGAGGGGTTATAAGGAGATTAAGCCCAGGCAGCAGAAGAACACCAGCAAGAAAAGCAGCGTGATAATCTTATTTTTGTTTTCTTGGCTGAAAAATCCTAATACTACAACACTGAAAGCTAAGAGGATCTGGCTACAATGTGTCAATTTGTAAGGCACCTGGAAATCCCCAAATCAGATGGAGCGGTACTAAATATAAAGAATTAGCCCCAGAGATAAAATTAAGCAATAGCATGATTAGCTGAGAGTTTGGAATGAAAAAGATGGAAAAGTATCAGTTCCCTGTCTGCAGATGGAACTGAGGGTTGCAGGATCACTAGAAATTATTTAGCAAAAGCCTCTTGTTCATTACCTACAGTACCCAACTGATTTTAAGCTGATGGTTTAAAAAACGCTGTGGCCATATGTCCACCCACCACCTAGTTTCTCAGTAACAGGGCACTTAGGATCTCACATTCCTAACAGGCACCACAATCACTGTATTTATTTCCCTTGCTGGTGACCATAGCAAAGAGGCTGAGAGCCCACACAGGCCACCTGTCCCTCGCGAGTGGTGGGGTCAGTCACAGCTGGATGCTGAGGGGAAGCAGCTTACACCAGGGCTGGTACACTCACCACAAGCTTTCCTTTCATGACCACTCAAACACTGGGTGATTTTAGGATTCCTCATTCTGTAAATGCTTCACTCAGACACATACTAAGTTTAATAATGGAAAATGCACCTCTAAGATATTTGGGGGAACTGCCCCCCCTTACCCGAGTTTAAGATACTCTGATCCAGCCAGCAGTGCACAGCATGTCCAGCGGGCCAGCTTGTAGCTGTTGTTCTTCAGCTCTGTGGCAATGACAGCCCCTCTCTGAGAGTCCAGCTTCTGGCGCCAGTCCACCCCATTGCAATACTGAGAGGAGAATGAGAAAAAGGGTCAGCCTGACAAGCCAGCAGCAGCCATCTCTTCAGCCATCTTGTCATCACACAGGGAAGCTGTCTACCCAATGGTACCACATGAGAGAATGTGAACTGCAGCCTACAGGGAAAGCTCTTGCACCAGGAAGGGAGAAATGCAAACAGCTGGGATTGCTCAACATTTGGCACTGGTTAGAAAGGGTAGTTTGGGAGGGAAGAATTCTAAAAAAACCCATAAGAACAGACTGGTACTGTGCTGAACACAGGGACAAGAGGGTTCAAGCCAGCTACCTCACATTTAGGGGAGAATCCCATCAGCACTGCTTGTCCACCAAAGTTATACTCCTTAGTGGAATATAACACCCGGGAGACACCGCCAAATATTTGTCTCATCTTCCCTGCTGTACCTGGCATGTCAGGCAGCAGTGAAGCAGTTAGAGCTAGCTTGGGGATCCTGCTCTTCCTCACCCTCGAATCCCACTCGTTCAGTGTTTTGATGTTGATGAATGACACTTCTCCATTAGCTCCTGTCATCACTCCATCATGTTCACAGCGGACAATGAGATCTATATCGTCTCCCAGCTTCCACCTTCGGTATCTGCCAATAAACAATCCAGCTGGTTATTTCTGACCTTTGTTCTCTTCCAGATTCATGTAAGCATTCAGCAAAATCCTTTCCTCCTTTATCTTGTCACTGTGAGGCCATCCATGAAACTCTCTCAAAGTAAAGCTTCTATCAATAACACTCTCAACCTGGTTTGCCTCCATATCACACTGACATCCTGTCCCCTTGCCAAATCTGGGCATCAGAAATACCAACTTGCCTGTATGCAACAGAGGCTACTTCATTTTTATCCATATCATCCTCCACAAAGGGGTTTGGGTTGGGAAACTTGTATTTCTCCTTTCCCTGCAGATGAAAACAGCAGAGCATGTTAAGAGGACAGCTTTCCTCTATTGAAAAAATACTCTTTTACAGCAACGGTAGCTGATTCCCCTACGTAGAGACACACCAAAACATTAAGACAGCTGATGAAAGCCTCATGCCCACATTAGTCACAGCACTATAAGCAGTACTTACACTTAGGCTTCACTAAGTGTAATAAGAAGCCTGTCTGCATCACCAATGGGAGTAGGATGACTTCTCAGTGAAATCAAGGTGAAAACCTTTCTAAAACCAAGTCTCACTGCTCACCAGAAATAATCCCACCTCTTTCAAAACTGAAAGACCACTACTGTAACACAACTGTCAATTAAAATGCTTCTGTGTTGTAATAAAGCAGCCTTAATGAGGGGTCTCTTCTTGAGACTCTCTGAAACATAGCCCTCACTACTCATCACTATTCCACCTTACCATTCTCAGACACTGCTGGGAGAAGTTATGATTGATGTAGGTAGCTTCCATGGCCAGGTTGCGTGGAGAATTAAAGGAGTTGCCCTCTTCCTGTGGTGGTTCATTGGCTGTTTCACTCACGGTCAGGAGGTCTGGAGAGAAAACCAGATGCAAGTGGTTATACCTGGGGGAGTAAGTATGTCAGCTTTAGTGAGTTTATAGCCCCACATCAGAGCAGAAAATACTGAAGTTCCCACACAGCTATCACAAGTACTGCAGTTATCAGCTTGTTCAGGTGACTCAGTGTGGACACCCAAATAAGCATGAAGAAAATTAGACCTTTTAGCAACTTTAACAGAAATTCCTTTCAGGACTTTTCCTCACCAAAATCTGAGTTGTCCCTCTTATCAAAGAAAAGCTTGGATCCAACTCTCTGGACAATGATGTCCCAGGAATAGACAGAGCGAGTGCAGCTCATCAGTGTGGCCAGGATAGCATCCGTTGCAAACACATTCCCTTGTGTCTTGGCCAGCTGTGAATACAGGAAGAAGAGAAAACTGTTTCAGCAGTAAGAACAGATACCCCTTTTCCTAGGCAGGATGAGATGTGCTAGCAAACCAGCTCACTGATTTCTTCTGTTCTGACCGAGAAAGCTGAACTTTTAAGTACCACATTGACTGCCAGACTAAGCGTAAGGTACTACCTAGCAATCCTGGCAAACCCTTACCCACACAAGGGCAAAGTAAGAAACTACTACAAAATGTTAATTCTGTTGGAAAATACATGGGTTTTTATTGCCAGTCAGGTCACAAGAGAGAAAGAAGAACACTTCTTCAGCTCCAAAAGCAAGGCCCCAAGGATCAGGTCTCTAACACAAGTTTTCATCCCAACATAGCTCAGGTACTGGTCTACTTGCCCTTCCAGAATCATAGCTTTTCCTTGGCCAGTGTTCCTAACCCTGCATTAACGTATCTCTCCCTTCTACCCAAGAAAAATATTGGTACCAGCTAATGCTTTTTGCTTTTGCCCTTTAGTCTGATGGTGATAGCTGGTCTCCAACAACAGCACACACTGAGTTTTACAAACTGGTAGATAAGATACCTTTCGGATAACTGGGTCATCAGTAGTGGTGACGGTATGGAAGATGCGCTTAATGCTCCTCAGGAGCTTCTCGTTCCTTGTTGTAATGCGGTCGAAGGCCTTGTCATAGTACTCTAGGGCTCCACAGCACTCTCTGCAAAGGTAAGAGGACCATCTGGATATGCCTCCTACAGGTAACATCACCCATGAACCACACAGGGCCTGCTGGTTTTGGTACCTCAGTAATAACATTGGGACTAGGCAGGAGACCCATGAGCTCCTGCTTTCCAAAAATCCGGTCACTTCGAGGAGCAAGCAAAGGGCTGTTTTAGGAACTCACATGTCCTGTGGCTCTGACACCTCCAGATAGCGCATTTTCATCAACCGAGGGAAATCCATCTCCTCCTTCACCTCCCAATCACTGCGAACTTCAACAGAGGAGTCACGAGGCTTCTGCTGCGCGGCCAGAGGCGGAACAGGAACAGAGAGAAATGGAGACACATTAGGATTTGTGCAAGACCAGCAGCCCCATGAGTGCAGCCAGAGAAACCTAACCATCAGAGGGGGAACAATTCTCATCAATTTGTCTACCTGTGATTTCTGGTCCCATTTCTGTCTCACTCCAAACTGCTTCTGAAACTTCTTCTGTAGGCGCAACCGATCTCTAAAATGACAAACGTGAGAAAAGCCATGAAGAGAAGTTCTTGATTTCTATATGCCACAACCATTCCTCCTCTTCCAAACTATTACTGGAGGAGCAGTGCTTTCAGGCACCGAGCTGCTGAAACATTTGTTGAGCCATCTGTTGATCAAGATGCCTGAGGCATTAAAAAGTCTGTTCTTTGCTCTGAGCAGCTCTTTATATAGTTTTACCTGAAGACTGAAATGCAGTTTTCAGAAAGGATATATTCTCTGTTTAGAATGCCACCTTTACTTTCTAAATACAATTTAAAAGTTCTCTGAAATTATTAGGAAGCCATTTGAAATCCATGCTTTTAAGTACTACTGACACCAGCAGAACACTGGACTCGAAACATCCTGAAATTCTTTGCTGACTGTTTGCTCCAGCAGATTCTGTTACTTTAAGTTTGCAAATTCATCAACAGTATGTTCACACACTCCAACCTGAGCTCAGTATGCTCATCTCTGCACCCTCACCTCTCCTTCTGCTTGGCACTCTTTGGCAGTGTCTGCATGCTGAACTGTAGCATGTTCCGACGGTCCTTGTCTCTCCGAAGGTTCCTCTGCAGAAATGATGGAAAGAAAAACAAAGACATTTTAATTGGGAAAGAACCCTTTGCTGCTGAAGCTCCCCTCTGATCCTGCCTTCGAGAACACGTTACCTGTGCAAACCTCATACGGTTCCTCTGGTACGCTGTTTTCTGTGTCCGGGCTGTGTCCACCAGTTGGAAGCTGGTCTCATCCTCCTCGTGGAAATAGGCATATTGGCTTCCACCACCAAACTGTGACGAGTATTTGTCTGGAAATAAAACAAAGTATTTCAGCACCAGGTTCTAAGAAAACACCCTGATGCTTTGCCCCTTTCTCTCCCCAGTTCCCTTCACCTAGGTCTGATGTCTAAACTGGGACTCCTGCCTTACACCTGTGCGTCTTCTCCCTCTCCAAACCTCTCTTATAAGCCTGGGTAATAAGGCAGTACAAAACCCCAAAGCCCCAAGGACAGGGAGAGCCCTACAGAGCTCTCCCAAGGGCAAAGCACGCTTCCTAAAGTAAGCTGCCTGTCTCGATGAGGTGTGCAGGTAATTACAGGGTGGGTATGAGACATGAAAGCAGGAACAACGCTTGGAAGAAAATTTTGCAGAAAATGAAGCCCAAGAACAGCCAGCAGACTACACGTACTCGTGTATCTTTTATCCTGATACGTGGCTCCTGTCCAATCGGCCACCTAAGAATGAGCACAAACAGTCAAAAGTAAGTATTAACACGACATTTACCCCCACACCTCTAACTCTTCACACGCAGAACTCCCAGCAGCAGTAACAAACACTGACATATGCTCCAGGTCCAATCCTTTTGACTCCCATCTCTGCCTGCCAACCCTGCTAGGTGTTCAGTGTTTTAGGACGCACTGCCAAGGGTGCCAGAGAAGCAGCCATGGTAACGAAAGCACCGAACACCGGAGGCAGCGTGAAGGGGGGCCCCAAAAGGCACCCAGAGCTCACGGCCCAGCATGGCAGAGGTACCTTGCCCAGGCGGTCTCCTTTGCTGAAGGGCTGGTAGGGCATGTCCTTGAACTGTTCGGGCACAGCACACGGGCCCCAGCCGGAGGGGTTGTCCTGGATTACAGGTGCCACAAACTTCGCCATTTTTTTTTTATTTTCTGAAGGTGAAAAAATGAAAAAAAAACCAACACCTCAAACCCGCAGCTGCCGCACAGTGTGGAACCGAGACCAGAGGCCTTGCTTCGGCACAGGTCACCGTGAAGGGAAGGCGCCTCCGCCAACCAGGCCCAGGGAGGAAGAAAGGGTCCTGGTGGGCGCTGCGTGTGCTGGGGAAGGGCGGGGACGCGGCCCCACCGGAACCGGCAGGGTGGGGCCCGGGGGTCTCGGTACGCGCGGGAGGTGCCGGCGCGGCAGGCGAGCGGCTCCGGGGTGACCCCAGCGCCTCCCTCACCTGCGCGGCCCCGGCGCGGCCCCGATGGCGGCGGATCCGGCGGCGGATCCGGGAGCGGCTCCAGCGGCGGCGGCGGCGGGCGGGGAAAGGGCCGCGCGTAGGCTCGGCGCGCCCTTCGCGTCAGCGCCGCGCGACGGCAGCGCCCTGTCGTAAAAACAGGAAACCTCGAACCAGCCGGTAAAGCAACCAACGAGTGCGGCTGCCGTAAAGCGGCAGCGTTGTCGCAAAGTGCCAACTTAATTTTTTCTGAATAAAAGAAGTTCTTTGATATTTGGTCTTTGTGAAAAACACGGTTCACTTTTATGTAAAAGTTACAAGTTTAACAAAAATAAAATAAAATAGACAATTAGGAGACAAAGAAACAAAGCTTTTTGGCCGAGGTGCTGATACCAACAAGATCAGCACACCGTCTCTCTTCAGATCCTTTGTTTTAAGGACTTCTGTATTACAATATTTAAATAAGCTTATGCATGATTCAAATATTCATTTTAGTTTCAAGACCCCCCTTAAATATACAGTTTATGGGACTCCATGCAGTCTGGGGGGACGTTGTAAATCTGTCTCCCAAAGATTCAGACTCTACAAGGCTCAATTGTT
>VZUI01086681.1:0-11028 GCA_013401135.1 Cettia cetti
GCCCATCCCTGGCCATGCCCTACAGCTGATCCCCACAGCCTGTGGCATTTTCCTAAACCCTCCATTGCCCAGAACTGTCTGGGACAAGGCAGCTCTCTCTGCTCTGGCTACCAAGGGGTGTCCAAGTGCCAGACACTGGAGTGGGGACCACAAACCATCAGGTGCTGTGTCCTTTGGGGCCCAGGCACTGGGGAGACTGGTGTGTGTGCACAGCCCTGGTGTGTGTGGGGCTGGGTGTGACCAGCAGGGAACATCAAACCAGAGCAAGCAGCCAGCAGCAGAGGCCTGGGAGCCGCTGTGTGAGATCAGCTCCTGCAGGGATGGATCCACATGGTCTGGGTGTGTCTGCAGCTCTGCATCTCATCCTGCCATGGCAGAGCACACAAACAGCCCCTGCCTGGGTCCCTTTCTCCACTGACTGTGCTTTGGCCTGGCCTGGAAACCTCCCCAGGTCCCTGCCAGGAGGAGTCCCTGTGCATTTCCCTCCCCCATGGCTCTGCCCTTCCTGATCCAGCAACTGTGTGGCAGCAGAGGTGGGGCCGGGCTGGCTCTGACAGGGGCCATGAAACCAGTTCCAGGAGGGTACAGCAAGGACAGTTTGCAAAGGGGAAATTTAGAAATGGTGACTTTGTTGTGTTTAGGAAGGGAAAGCTTGGCTGGAGCATGTGCGGAGGATGAAACACAAGGGGGTTTGGGTGAAACAGGGAATGCTCAGCCTGGAGATGAGGAAAGATTTTTTCCCAGTTGCAGGGCTGGTGCAGAGCAGGGTGGCCATGAGCCCAGCTGGCCTCCCTGTGTGCCAGGGCTGGTCGGGTTCTATAACAGAGGTGCCCCAGAATCAGAGCACGCAGTTGCTGTACTGTGGGATATCAGTTTATGATGTGAAAACACCAAGGGCGCTGAGGGTCATGTGGGAAGTGTATTCAGTGCTGCTTTCTTGCCCTTGCCTTGGGTGCTGCCTCTGGAACTCCATTAACAATTGTACCCAGCTTGTGGTGGGAACAGGGGAGGATGATTTTCCCCTGCCTTTCACCCCCTTTTCTTCCTTCAAGCCTGTTACAACAACTTTTGAGAATTCTGAATTTCCTTTGGGTGTTAAGGAAACTCTTTTCTTGCTGCTGAGTCTGCCAGCTCTCCCCACTGTGGTCCATACCATGTTTAGAGTCAGGACAGAGATTTCTAAGAAGGTCATTTAGAGATCCACCCCAAGGGTGGCTAGTCATGAGTGGCATGGAATGTGGTAGCAAATGGGCCAGTATTTGGAGGACTCCTCTCCTCCAATGGTTTAGAAGTTCACCCCCTGAACAGCTACAGGACCCTATTAAAGTGATAAAATATGGGAAGGAAAAATGCTGCAGCAGCTCCAGAGAGGTGCAAAGTGATGCTGGCTACTGTTTCTGGGACACTGCTGGTCACTGGAGAGCACCCTCAGGGGGAAGAGAAGGAAAGCAGAGCAACAGGCACCATGGGCACTCCTGAACCAGGGGAACAGCAGTTGTTGCTATACAGAAGAAATCCAAGATCAAATCAGCACCAATCCATTAGTGAGGGAGGAAGGGAAAAGCAGTGCCCTCACAACAGAAGGAAGAGTCAGGGCTGGAGACAATCACCCAATCCCTGTCCTCAGGTGAGCTGCGAGATGTGTGAAAAGATTTCATCTACCTCATCTACCAATTGGAAGAGCCCCTGGTGACCCTGTTGCTCTGTGCTGGGATATTGCAGCTCTGATGTGGAACTGGATGGTAGTGAAGCCAAACAGCTACAATCCCTGCCCCAGGATTTAGGCATTGACCAGTTGTAATGACCTGATAATAAGAAAAATGCCTCAAATTTTGCTTTGTTATAGTGTCTGCTTATTGTAATGTCTTTGAACACCTGGAGACTATGTCCCCCATGTCTCCCTTGACCTCTATCCAACATCCTCCAAGTCCCCTCCCCATGTCCCCCATCCCCCACATCCCCCACATTCCCCATCCCATGTCCTCAATTCCATGTCCTATCCCATTGGTCCCACACCCTCCATGTCTTCCCCTCTATGTTCCTCATTCCATATTCCATCCCTCCGCCCTGCCCCAGCCCCATATCCGCACCCCTGTCCCCACGGTGTCACCACAATGTCACAGAGGCCCCACCAAAGTCACAGTGCCACCAGCAGCCTCACTGAGCATCCTGGGGGACACAGCAGGAGCTAGTCTGGTGGTAAGACATCCCAGACTCCACATCTCAATTCCACATCCTGATCCCACATCCTGATCCCAAATCCTGAGGGGGTGAAGAATGAGCTCCTGCCCTCTCACCACCAGGAGGACCAAGGTGGAGCTCTGGGGGAGGACAGAGGTGGCTTTAGCCACCACCCCTGAAGGTACCAGCACTCCCTGGATCCCCAAGAATGTCAGGATCTTTTGGGATCCTGACTCAGTTTTCCTCAATTCCCAGAGTGGAAGAAAATTTGGGATGGAGTAGCTGACTTTGTCCTGGAACAGCTTCTGCTGCGGAACAAGGTTAACCCAATTCCCCTGCCATATCCTCTCCTGGGGGTCAAGGTCATCTCGGGTTCATTCCAAAATCCCAAAGTTCCTCTTCCAGGGGGTTTGGATCCCAAAATCCTGAAACCCCTCTTGCAGGGGATGCAGATCCCAAAATCCCAAAATTTGTTTGCAGCAGGTGCAGACCCTAAGGTCCCAATATTCCAAGTTCCATGGGGTGCAGATGCCAAAATCCCAAACTTCCACTTCAAAATCCCTAAATTCTACCTCTGGGTGAAAACAGATCCCAAAATCCCCAAAATCCCCAAAATTCTGGTTGTAGGGGGTGCGGATCCCAACCCTTGGTGCCCTGGATGTGGTGCCCTGGCAGGTGAAGGTTGGGGACATGGAGGTGACAACACAGAGGCCCGTTTTTTGCCTGGCCAGGAATTTGGTCTGGAGACACAATTTGATGGATGACTGGAAATTCTGGCCTGGTAGGACCATGGGGATGCTGAGGTGGACACAGATGGAGGGGGAGAGTTGAGGGAGGGGATGGAAAATGGGGAGTTAAAAAGTGTGAGAAGAAACAAAAAAAAAAGTTAGTATTCCCTAAAAGTCCATAAGGAGACCCCAGAAACCACAGAGACCCCCCAAAACCACAAGATCCCAAAAATCACAAGGAGAACTTCCCCAAAAAACCAAGAGTATATCCCAAAAAAATCCATGAGGAGCCCCCAAAACCCCCAAGAACACCCTAAACAGCCACATGAGAACAACACAAAAATCACAAGCTCAAAAAAACTGTGAGGACACTCCAAAAAACTCTGAGGAGACCCAAAAATACATTTCAAGAGCTCAAAAAAAGCCAGTGAAAAGACCTCAAAAAAACATGAGACCTGAAAAAAACCATAAGAAGACCCCAAAACCACAAGGAGATCCCATAAAACAAGGAGGAGACCTCCAAAAAGACAGGAATACCCCATAAAACCATGAGAAGACTTCATTTAAAAACCCTCATAAAATCATGAGAAGATGCCCAAAGAACACAAGACGCCAAAACCCACAAGAAGACCCAAAAAAACCCATGAGAACACCTCATTAAAAAAACCCTCATAAAATCATGAGAAGATGCCCAAAAACCATACGACCCCAAAACCCACAAGAAGACAAAAAAAAAAAAAAAAAAAAAAAAAAAAAAAAAAAAAAAAAAAAAAAAAAAAAAAAAAAAAAAAGAAGAACCCCTAAAACCCATGAGGAGACCCAAAAACCTGACATGGAGATAACCAAATTAACAAGGAAAATCTCAGAAATATTGGGGACACCCCAAATCCCTCCATGAGAAGACCCCAGAAAACCCCACAAGAAGTCCTCAAAAATCACAAAACCCCAAAACCTATGAGGAGATCCCAGAAAATTTGTGGACACCATAAACAGAACTCACAAGGAGACCTCATAAAATCATGAGGAGATTCAAAAAATGCAGAGTAAGATCCCAAAAATTGACAAAAGCAAAAGAACCATAAGGAAACCCCCTAAAACCACAAGAAGATTACAAAAATCACAAGCAGACCCCAAAGCACCATCAGGTGACTCTTACACCCATGAGGAGACCACAAAAAACACAAGAGGATCCCAAAAATCATGAGAACAACCCAAAAACACACATAAATCAAGGAAGACCCCATAAATCAATTAGAAGAACCCGAAAAATACAGGGACACCCCATAAAAACATGAGAAGACCCCAAAACCTATGAGAACAAAAATGAAGAGAATATCCAAAAAAACTTATGAGAAGACCCCATAGAAACATGAAAAAACCTCAAAAACCCATGGGAAATGCCCCCCAAAACATGAGAAGGCTCCAAAACCCCTAAGGAGACACCCAAAAAACTCAAAAAATCATGTAGACATCAAAAAAAAAAAACAACACACAAGACCCAAAATCACCCACAACACCCCAAAAGATCCTAAGAAATTTCAAAAAAGCCATGAGAGGACCCCAGTTGCCATAAGAAGACCCCATAAAACCTTGAGAAACCCCCAAAACCCTAGAAGAAAACCCAAAACCCCCAGTGGATATGCCAAATCTCCCCATCTTCCATGTTCTCCCAGAGAACCTGGATCCACTCCAGACATCTGCAGTGGCAGCAGTGCTGGGACTGCCCCGGCGCAGAGTGGAGGGTGCCCTCCAGGCCACCATGTCCCTCCTGTCACAGTGCTTGGGGACAGGTGAGGATGTGGCCCTGGTCCTGAGGGACATTGGAGTCCTGCTGGTGGAGCAGCACAAGGTCCAGATGAAGTTCTACCACAACTTCCTGGAAGCAGTGTCTGGGAAAGAGAACATGGAAAAGGATATCTTCAAGGTGAGGGGGTTGAGGGGATGGGGGCAGTGGAGTGGAGTGATCCTTTGAAATTACCTCATCCATGGGGAGAAAGTCCCACCATTTTTGGGATTCTCAAGTCCCTTGGCCATGTTAAGGAGATCCCACCATTTTTGGGATCCCCCAACATTTCCTCATCCACATGGAAGAGGTCTCAATGTCTCTGAGGTCCTCTTTGGGTTCCTCCAACATTCCCTCATCCATGTTAAGGAGATCACACCATCTTTGGGGTCCTCTTTGGGCTCCTACAATGCTGGGTTAATCATCTTTGGGGTCCTCCATCACTGGCATCCTAATCCATGATACGAAGCTCCAACCATCTTGGCACTTCTCCAATGCTGAATGAGAAGGTCCCACTGTCTTTGAGGAACCCCAATGAGTTCTTCATACCCATGGAGAAAGTCCCATCCTTGTTCTCTTCTGCTGTAGATCCGGGAGCTCCTCGACATGGTGGTGCCTCAGGGAGTCCCCGTGGCTGCTCTGACCTCATTTGGCTCTGTCATCGTCTTCCCTGAGTGCGTTCAGGGATGATCCTGGGGCTCTCAGATGGGACTGGAAAAGGGTCCAACCCAACCTACCCCAGGATTCCTTGGATTTAGAGGGCCTGGAATTTTACCCTGGAGGGCAGAGGGGGAACACCTGAGGGATGATGGATTTTGGCAAAACTGTGATGGATTTTGGAAAGATGTGGGTGATTACAAGGAAATGGGGGATTTGTGAAAAATATGGTGGATCTAGAGAAAAGTAAGGAGGATTTGGAGAAAACCATGCTGGATTCAGGAAAGTGGGGTTAACTGGGGAGAAAAAGATGGATTTGGGGAAAAAAAGATGGATTTGGGAAAGTCATGGTGGGTTTGGAAAAATGTGGTGGATTTTGGGAAAATGTGGACAATTACAGGGAAATGGGAGATTTGAGGAAAATATGGTGGATTTGGGTGGTGGAATTGGAAAAACCATGATTTGGGAAAAAACAGGCTAGATTTAGGGAAAACAGGGTGGATTTGGAGAAAAACAAGGTGGATTTTGAAAAACTGGTGGATTTGGGGATAATGGGGAATTTGGGAAAAACATGGTGGGCTTGGGGAAAACCAAGGTGGAGTTGGGAAAAATAGTGGATTTGGGGGGAAATGGTGGATTTGGGAAAAATAGTAGGGATTTGGGGAAACCTGTAGTGTATTTGTGAGAAACAGGATGGATTTGGGAAAAAACAAGGTGGATTTGGGGGAAAAAATAAGGTAGATTTGGGAAAATGTGGTGGATTTAAAGAAAACTATGGCAGATTTGGGAAAAAACAAGGCAGATTAAGGAATGTGTGGTGAATTGAAGGGGAAATGTCCTGGATTTGGGGAAAATTGTGGTGATTCCTGGGTGATTCCAGGGTGATCACAGTATTTCCCACCCAGGTTCAAGAGGGAAATGGTCCAGGCACCACTTCCAAGGGTGCTGCTGCTTCAGAGCCTCCAGAACCTCTACAAGGAGACCCCACATCCCAGAGGGGAATTGTGGCCACAGATCAGGAAAGAAGGGAAAGGCAAGAAAATTGGAAAATATAGAAAAGGTAAAATATATATTTTTTTAAGGGGGATGGGGAAATGCAAGAAATAGGAAAAAAAAAAGAAAAAAAAAAGAAGGTGGAATAGAAAAAAACTAGGAAATGAGAATCAATTGGGATAATAAAGAAAAGAAGTGGAGGGAAAGGAAAGAAACTGGAAAAATCAAAGAAAAGAGGAAAAACAGCAAAAAATGGGAGAAATGGGAATTTGAGGGATAATAAAGCAAATAAATGGGAGAAAGGAAAGAAATTGGGGGGAAAATCAAGGAAAATGGGAAAAAATGGGGGAAAAGGCCAAGGGGGAATGAGAGTGAAAAGGCAAAGAAATGAGGGAAAAGCAAAGAAATTGATAAAAATTGGAAAATAAAAGAGGGAAAAGCAAAAGAATGGGGAAAGAAGAGAGAACTGTGGAGGGAAAGGGAAGAAATTGGACAAGTGATGTGACCTCTGACGTGACCTCTCCTTCTCAGTTCCAGAGGCAGCTTCTGGAATATCAGGAGCAGAGGAACAACCTGATGAAGAGATTCCAGAAAACCAGAAAACCCAGAGGAGGAAGGGGAAGGAGAGGAAGTCAGAAACAGAACTGGGGAAGAAGGAGAAAGAGTCAAGAAAGTCAGAAACCAAACTGATAAAAAAGAAGTCAGAAACTGAATTGGAGAGGAAGGAAAAATTGGGGAAGTCAGAAACTGAACTGGGGAAAAAGAAGTTAGAAACTGAATTGAAGAGGAAGGAAAAATTGGGGAAGTCAGAAACTGAACTGGGGAAAAAGAAGTCAGAAACTGAACTTGGGAGGAAGGAGAAATCAGGAATGTCAGAAACTGAACTGGGGAAAAAGAAGAAGTTGGAAAAGTCCGAATCCAAAGGGATGAAGGAAAAGCAGGAAAAGTCCGAAAAGTCAGAAAAGCCGGAAGAGTCAGTAAAGTCCAAAAAGTCCAAAAAGTCAGAAGAGTTGGAAACTGAGGGGAGGAGGGAGAAGTCAGAAAAGTCCCTGAACAGGTGAGGCTGAAGGCTTGGGGACAACCTGGTGTCCCCCAGCTCAGGATGATCTTTCTCATTGGGTCCTTCCAGGGATCATCCTGAGATTCCAAACACCAGACAGCGCCGGGACTGCTCCAGGCACCGGCACCAGATGCTCACAGCCAAAGCTCCGTGCTCCAGAGGAGGAAGACAGGAAGAAGATGGGAAAGAGGTGAAGAAGAAGGAGAAATCCAAGTGTATCCATCTTCGCGATCCCTGGAGCTTCCAAACACCAGTGATCGCAGTGCTGTCAGCGTCCAGCTCTGGCTCCAGCATTCCTGAGGATCCCAATCCTGAGGAGCCCCTGTCCAGCCCTTTGAGGCCGAAGATGATGCAGATGAGCAATGAGAAATTCTGGCCAGTGCTGGACACATCTCTGGAGTAGCTGGATGTCTCTGGGAATCTCCAGGAATCTCCAGGAACCATCAATAAATGACTCTGGTTTTGGCTGGTTGAGGGATGACTGGGAGGAGCTTCCTTTCCTCAAGGATCTGTTGGGATCTTCCCAGTTTCACACAGAATATGCCCTTTTTGTCCCAAATCCCATTGGAACCAAGCCCAAATCCCATTGGATCCAACCCAAAATCCCAGTGGATCCAACACAAAATCTCATTGAGCCCTACCTTGTCTTGTTGATCACAGTATCCCCTGGCCATTTCTGTCAGGAGTTGCCACTGTTCCCCCCAGAGCCCCTGCAGTTCAGAGGATTTCAATAAAAGTGTGAGTTCATCTGGACTCTGTAGGAATGGAGCCAAGGCTGCTCCTTCCATAAAGGATCAAGGAGCGGCCACATGGGTGACATGGGAGTGAGTGAGGCTGCTTAGGGTATTGCTGCCCTGGGGTTTTCAGCACTGCCAACTCCCTGCTCCTCCCTGCTTCTCCCTGCTCCTCCCTGCTCCCTACTGCCCGGGAGCCCAGAGCCAGCGTGTGCAGTGCTGCCCACAAGCAGGGCTGTCCCCACCGGGTCCCTTTCTCTGCCATCACCGCCAGGAAAGATCCTGCCCCGGTACCGGAGCGCCTCCTGCTGGCCGCGAGACAGGACCTGCCCTGCCCTGCCAGGGCCAGCAGCGCCCCCTCCCGGGATTGTCCAGAACTGCACCCAGGGGAGAAGGAAAGCCTGATGGGTGGGGAACTCCTCATTTATTTGGCTGCTGTTTGTTCTCTTCTGTTGTGTAAATATATATATATATATATATGTATATATTTGCTATTTAAGAACTGTTAATCCTTTTTCATATTTTTGCCTGGAAGCCCCATAATTTTGAAGTTATGATAATTTGGAGAGAGGAAGATTTCTTTCCATTCCAGGAAGGTTCCCATCTTCCTTGGCAGACACCTGTCTTTTAAACAAAGACATTAATTTACCCAGTGACCTCACACAGCCCCTCCTGTGATGTCACAGAGCCCCCATTGTGATGTCAGAGTCTGCTCTGTAATTTCATAGCCCACTCTGTGATGTTACACAGGTGCCCTGCATTGTCCAAGTCTACTTTATGATGTCACACTGTTGTCCTGTGATGTCACAGCCTACTCTATGATATCATAAACCCACCATGCAATGTCATCACCTGCTCTGGGATGACTCACACAACCTCTCCATTATGTCATAGTAGCTCTGTGACCTCACAGCACCTTTTCTGGAAAATCCCCCCATGTCACCTTTGGGGCAGCGGAGACGGACAGCCTCTGCCTGCATTTGCTCCTCTGTGCATGCAACCCCCAGTGCCTAGAGGTGCCCAGAGGTGCCCAGCAGCTCCCAGCAGGCTGCAGAACCTCCGTGCCACCCCTGACAGCCACAAGTGTCTGTCCTCGTCCCAGCAGAGCTGGCACTGCTTGGAATCCCGGCCGGAGCGCGGCTGTGGAGCGACCGCCGGGCTCAGCGGGGTGAGGACCCCCGGGAGCCCCCAGACCCCTCCTGCCCCGCGGGTGCCCACAGCAGCCCCAGGGCTATGCCTGTCCCCATGTCACCATCCCCACGGGTGCCAGGGCTGTGTTTCCCTCACAGGGATGGGGCCCTGCGCAGTCTCAGCCCCCCAAACCCCCGAGGGTACCATGGGGGTCTCACCCGGACTCAGATGCTGAGCAAGGAACAGTCCAAGGCCTGGGGGCTGCGGCAAAGCAGGGACAGCCCTGGGGCACTCCTGGCCCCTTCCAGCTCACTCACAGCCAACTTGGCGCTGCCAAGGGCAGGGATGACCGTGGTCCGCCTCGGGGACACCCCAGGACCTCCTGTGCCACCCCTGTGCCCACCCATCACCACTGTGTCCCCAGGCCCTGGAGGTCCCGGGGTGCCCAGGGGGTGGGATGGGGACCCGCCCCTCCTGGGGGGATTCTGTCACCTCCCTTCCCCTGTCACCGCCTGCTCGAGGCTGCTCAGGGGGTCCCAGCAGGCCCCGAGGGGCCCGTGGCTCTGGTTTGCCACATCCCCCAGGATCCAGGCAGGGGCCACCTCCCTGCAGAAGGAGTGCTGGGCACTCGGGGTCCCTCAGCCGGGAGCGGCCATCGAGGAGAGGCACCAAGCCTTCCGCAGCAGGGGGATCTCCCCCTCTTGCGCCAGGTGGGGTGGCAGCCCCACGTCCCCCCAAGCCCCCGGGGGGCTTCCCAAACTCCCCCAGCTCCCCAGCACCCGGGTGTCCGCCATGGGGAGGGTGACAAGCCTGTTCTCCATGGGGCCATCTGCTCGGTGCTGATGTCGGCGATGTCACACAAGTATGTGCTGGCACTTCTGTGGGGACACAGCTGGGGTGACACCGCCGCCACCCTTGTCCCCAGGATGCTGGACCCCCTCCACTGCCACCACCAGCATCTCTGAGCCACTGCAGCTCCAGGACACACCGCTCTCTCTGGCCATGGGGATGGCCATGTCCGTGCCAGGACCCCAGACAGGGCACACAGAGTCACCTCGCTGCAGAGGCGCTGCAGCCACTCCATGTCCATACGGGACTGGAGCTCCAGATGGGGCCCATCTGTCCAGCAGCCCTCGAGCTTCCAAAGGGATTTGCTGCGGCAGTGGTGGAGGCACTGGTAGAGGAGGAAGTTGTGGTCCTGGATCTGGCTCCCAAGTGGCGCCAGAAACAGGAAGTTATGGGTGGATGGCGGGGTTGTTGTGGGGGGATGTTGGGATGTTGGGCTGTTCCCAAGAGTGCCCAGGCTGTGACTAGGGATGCCAGAATGTCCCCATGGGTGTCAGGCTCTCCCAGTGGATGACTCTCCCTATGGATCCTAAGTTGTCCCCAGGTATACAAGGCTGTTTCCACTGATGGCAGACTGTCCCGAGGGGCACCTGGTTGTCCCTATGGCCAGGAGCTTTCCTTGGCTGAAGCAATGCCTTGGCATAGAAAGACCTTCCCAGCACTGTGCTCTGGGCCAGAAGGGATTGTGCCACCAGAGCTGTCCCTTCCCTGCTGGGTTGGGCATGGAAAGGCTTTGTGTGGGCAGGCAGAGGCAGGCAGGACGCAGAGCTGTCAGCAAAGGAAGGGGCCAGCCAGCTGGGACAGCCGGGGGATGACGACAGCCTGCAGGGACAGAGGCGCAGGGCAGGGACACCGTAGGACAGCCTGGGCTGCACAGGGCACAGGGATGGGCAGCAGCAGCTGAAAGGGCCTGAC